>JARYGA010011278.1:0-25180 GCA_030545235.1 Helianthus tuberosus | reverse complement strand
TTTTATAAATTCAGGGGTATTTTTGAGAAAATTCTAAGTTAAATACGCATCGTATAGGCCTATATGGTGCGTATTAAGGCCATATACGATACAACATAGGCCTATAAGATCGTATATGGCATAATTTAAAATTTTGTTTTATCGTGTTTTCCACGGTTCGACATGTATACGTGTCGTTTTTTGACGAACTTTCGAATATTTTGTCATTTTATGACGTATACCATCAACATGCGTCGTTTCGGTGATGTTCGGTTGTGTGCGATTATCGTATTCTATGATTACGTACAGTTTTGTTTGAAATCCACTTGTATTGTATAGTGTCGTGTTCTATGTATATGTGTGTGATATCATTAGTTGCGTATTTTGACGTATTTTTGCCTATTATGACGTATTTTAACATATTGCGGCGTATTTTAGCATATTTTTATGTACTTTAACGTATTTCGGCATATTTTAACGTATTTCGGCGTATTTTTGCGTATTTTAGAGTATTTTAGCGTATGTTGACATATTTTAGCGTACTTTAGAGTAGTTTAGCGTATTTTCGCATATTTTAGCGTATTTTAACATATTTTAGCGTATTTTCGCATATTTTAGCGCATTCTAAAAATCAATCTAAACCTCTTACTCTTGAAGATCATCGGATCTGCATCAAGAATGATAACGCAAACAAGTTCTCCACAGTTTGTTATTCAGATCTCTATTCGGCCATCTTTCCAAACTGCAACACATGAATGTGTGGTTTCAACAAATTGGTGTGACTCGGTAGTTAGATTACAATAAGTTTAACTTTATAGTGTGTGATTTGACCAGGAAAGGATTTAAGGTGATTTCTACTTTCTGAATAGTCACATCCCAGCAATTAACATCCACTAACCGTACTGTTTGAGACGATTCAAGTGAGTCCTATGAAGCAAATGTCTGTATATTCAATTGAGAGGAACCATTGCATTACATCCCCGTTGAAAAACAGAATTGCGGTCCTTTTCCTTCAATTTCCAGAACAGCCACCAGCAATACCAGTTCGTTACCAGTGCGGTTGCCGTGAGCCTGAGGAACTTTTAATAAGGTGTCACAATTGTCAAATTTGTTGCATGCCTTCTTTTTAATAATATTGTACAAGCATGGTTCACGGCCAAATTCGTAACGTGCATTCATATTGTTGAGACAACAATAGATAATGAATGAATTGTTGGACTTCTTGTTCCAAATGCATCTGTAGGATCCGTACTTAAAGGTCTCTCTCTAAAAGATGCAACTTTACAGCACGCTTACCTTAATCACATCTTCCATGAAGTCACAGATCCGAAAATAGGGCCCACGGATCCTATGCCCACTCGCGATTCAACCGGAAATTGCAAACCGCAACCGTTTTTTACTATGGGAATGGTGGCTATGGGAAATACAAACCGCAATCGTTTGTGACTATGGGAATGGTGGCTATGGGAAACACAACTTTTCTTTTTAAGCTTGATGGATGTCCGTTATCTCAACGCTTCTCCTTACATTACTGATCTGGAATTGAAGAACCGTTGTGTATTTGCTTACTGATTATTGAAAAGATTTGTTGAAATCATACTGTTACACCCCAGCAATTTACATCCACGAACTATACTGTTATTACATCCAAGATGATTCAAGTGAGTCCTATGGAGTCGCAGATCTGTGTGCCATATCTGTGACTCAAGGAGATAATGGATATTGTAACAACTACCAACGCGGCATTTGAGTGCTTTTCCTTCAATTTCCAGAACAACGACCAGCAATACCAGTTTATTACCAGTGCGGTTACCGTGAGCGTGAACAACTTTTAATAAGCTGTCACAGTTGTCAAATTCGTTGCGTGCATTCATATTGTTGAAACAACAACAAATAATGAACGAATTGTTGGACTTCTTGTTCCAAATGCAGCTGATGAAATCAAAGCGGCTATCTCGGTTGTTCAGTACTTTCATGATAAATACAATGTTCATCTTCTTTATCCTTTGCTTCCTGCAATTCAAGCAGGCACGGATGCTAAACGTACTGTTATTGCATGCGAGACGATTCAAGTGAGTCCTATTAAGCAAGTGTATGTCTATTCAAATTGAGAGGAATCATTGCATTACATCCCCGTTGAAAAAACAGAATCGATAAATTTAGGGAAAATGGGGTTGATAGATGATAATCCAATAGTGAGGATCTCATTCTACAGCTTCGATAAATTCAGGGGTATTCTCAAATAATGTTTCCTAGATGTTTGAAGACCAACAAATGCCCAAAGTGTTGCTTCTTTGTCCGTGTGACAGAAAGCTACCTTGCAAAATTAAAAAATTAAATCGACACCTTCAATTGAGAAATTCATAGTTTAATACGCTAGGCCTATATGATGCGTATTAATCGACGAAATAACTGAAATACCCCTGTTTTTTAATAAATTCAGGGGTATTTTTTAGAAAATTCAAAGTTTAATAGGCATCATATGGGTCTATACGATACGTTTTAAGGCCAAATACGATATAACATAGGCTTATACGATCGTATATGTCATAATTTGAAAATTTATTTTATCGTGTTTTCCTCGGTTCGACGCGTATACGTGTCGTTTTTACGAACTTTCACATATTTTGTCATTTTATGACGTATACCTTCAACATGCGTCAGTTCTGTGACGTTCGGTTGCGTGCGATTATCGTATTCTATGAGTAGTACAGTTTTGTTTGAAATCCACTTGTATTGTATAGTGCCGTGTTCTATGTATACGAGTGTGGAAATATCATTACTTGCGTCTTTTGACGTATTTTTGCCTATTATGACGTATTTTAATATATTGCAGCGTATTTTTAGCATATTTTCATGTATTTCTACGTATTTTATTGTATTTCGGCGTCTTTTAGCGTATTTTGCGTATTTTAGAGTATTTTGGCGTATGTTGACATATTTTAGCGTATTTTTGCATATTTTAGCGTATTTTGACATATTTTAGCGTATTTTCGCATATTTTAGCGTATTCTAAAAATCACTCTAAACCTTTCTCTCTCTCTCTCTTGAAGATTATCGGGTCTGCATTAAGAAGGATAACGCAAACAAGTTCTCCACAGTTTGTTATTCAAATCTCTATTCAGTCATCTTTCCAAGCTGTAACACACGAATGTGTGGTTTCAACGAATTAGTGTGACTCGGGTAGTTAGATAACGATAAGTTTAAACTTTATAGTATGTGATTTTACAAGGAAAGTGTTATGGGTGGTTTTCAGCTCATATATCCTGACTAATATTCTGACTATGTTTCCATTGTTGTGATCAGTATACCGGATCAGGATATTGGTTACATCCTGATGCAGT
Source organism: Helianthus tuberosus (assembly GCA_030545235.1). Lineage (NCBI taxonomy): Eukaryota > Viridiplantae > Streptophyta > Magnoliopsida > Asterales > Asteraceae > Helianthus > Helianthus tuberosus. Next base: position 21,857 of record JARYGA010011278.1, on the reverse strand, counting down.
ATCCTGGTAGTGACTAATTAATTCACGTGCAGATTGATGGTGCAAGTCTATAATGTTTAAGTGGACTTCTTCTCCTAAAGACTCGGGCAAATCTGTTGGAATACGAACGTTGAAGCCGGAAGACATGGACTACAACGTTCACAAAGGGAATATTCGTTATATCCTGGTTTTGTAGGCTAGTTAGTTAGTTTTATTTTACTATAAATAGGATTGATCGGATCAGATTAGAACACACACAATTCTTCGAACACTCTTGCTCTCTAGCTGCAAACACTCACAACACACTTACACTTGTATTCAAATTGCATTGTAACACTTAGTTGATCTGCATCATATCCTGTACTGTATCCTGATATTTGAAGCAATAAGAAGAACAAGGCAGCTGCGATTGTCAGCTCCCGAGGTTTTGTGCCGGTGATCTAGATTGATCAAGGGCTTTCCTCGTACATCCCGTGTCACCCTTTACATTTTTGCTCATTGTTTGATTGTAGATACAGCTCAATATCCTGAGCCGTATCCTGAAAACTGTTTTTACAAACAACTAAATTAGCATATTTTTATACACATTCTTAGCACACTACCTCACTTAACTAATTTGATCACTTAATTGCTTCTGTAATTTTTGACCAAAACAATTTGGTGCCCACCGTGGGGTGAGTGGTGCTATTTCTACTAAAAGCTTTTGCAAAATCATTGTTAGGTTTTCTATTTTCAAAACTTTTTGGTACACTATTTTCAATGGCCTCGAGATCAAACATGAGCTCTTCTACCATGTCTGCTACAACCTCTGCAACAATTGGTTCGGTACTTCCACCACCTCCTCCGAGAACGCAAGCCTCTTCACAAGGAACTGAAATTCATGTGGCTCGCGATGTTATCCCCGCTCGCAATATTCAGGGATCCGCTCCTGTTCTGGCTTCTAATGAAGAAATTCTAACTTTGTTTGGTAGTGTACAGGAACAGATGAGGCAACAGCAGGAGACCAACCAAATGCTGATGAGAGAGATACAACTCTTGAAATCCAGCTCAAGCAGGCCCGCTGTGGATACTGTCACTCCCTTGCAAGCTAGAGCTTTGAACTTCAGTTCTGCAGTGTATACTGAGGATAACAGGGGGAATATTGTGCCTAGCCATTCTCAGAATCATACTCCTAAGACACCCTCTTTGGTTAGGGTATCAACTGTGAGAAGTTCAGGATATGATTTAGGATATGGCCAAAATCCTCAGACTGGTAACGTATCTAATAATAATAATAATACTCTTGCTACTAATGATATTGGATCTTTGCAGGATGCAGGTATGACATCAGCACTTTCCTGGGAGCTTCAAAAGTTAAAGGACATGATATCCGGTGTACCTGGAGTAGTCCAGCCAATCCCAGAAGTATCCCAGGATAGCCACAAGATATCTCGGTTTGCATATCCTATTTGTGATGCTGAAATCCCAAAAAGATTTCAGACCCCTAACATGAAGCTCTTTGACAGAACTATATATCCTGAAGAGCATATTTCCCAGTATAGGGAAAGGATGGAAATCAACCCTATCCCTCCAGATCTCAAGGAAGCATCCCTCTGCAAGGGTTTTGGTTCTACCTTAACAGGATCAGCCTTAAAATGGCTCTTAAACGTTCCTCCTCATTCGATTACATCATTTGCTCATTTAGTGAATTTATTTAATAGTCAATTTTCTTGCTGTCGGAGTTTTGAAAAACTAACCAGTGATCTCTACATGATAACTCAAGGACCTCAGGAATGCTTGAGAGATTATGTGAACAAGTTTAGCCAGGAATCCTTAGATATCCAGCATCTTGATGTTGCAACAGCTGTGCAGGCTTTCGAGATGGGATTGCAAAAAGATTCTCAATTTTACCAGGACCTTGTAATGAATCCCTGCAGGAACCTGGATGATGCTCGGAACAGGGCTTTAAGATATATTCGACTGGAGGATGACAAAAAGAGGCAAGAGAGGATGAATTCATCCACAACCTATGAGTCAACCAACAGAAAATCAGAATCCTCGTATAAACCATATCGCTCTAAGCCATATGGCAGGAATGACATCAAGAACGTGAATGTTGTTGGAGATGAGGATCCTGAGGAGTATCCTGAGTAGTCAGAATATTGTTTTTATGTTAATATACCTGAACTGATATATGCTATACAGGGTTTAGGAGACAAAGCAAGGTGGCCCAGGAAGAATCAACAAAAATATGATTGGAAGGATAAGTCCAAATGGTGTGCCTTCCATGAGGATTTTGGACATGTTACAGAAGATTGCTGTTGGATCTGAGTTTGGTTTTGATTGTGTTTTCACGTTTGAATTAAGGTGAAGATGGATGACTTGTGCAGCGGAATTAAGATGGAAACAAACTTTACACACAATCAAACGAGAGAATTGCTTTTATCAAAACATTTTCTACAAAGAACCGAAGGATTGAATTTATTTCAATTACGATTACAATGCGATGATTGAATGCAAACTCCCCCTCAGCCAGAGCTCAGTGTTTGTTCGTGCAGGAAAACAATTTTGCAAAGAGCTAATAGAACAGTAAAGAGCACTGTTCTATTTATAGGCACTAGCAAACCACTGAGCATCTAAGCTGACGTCACCATGAAAGTGACATCTAACCTCCTAACAAACTCTAACCTCTGATCAATACAAACACTGCTATGCTAACTACTGCTATTACATTTCATTACATAAAAGACATCTAAATAACTGCTGCATCCTTCCACTACTGTGAACCCAGCCGTACTTGTCCAGATCAGCAGTGCTTGACTCAAGGTAGTAGATTGAACAGCAGAGCTTTAGTCTTTCATCAGGCCTTTACTTGATCAGCAGTTTGTAGGTCAGCAGTTTGCACAATCAGTAGATAGGAGGTCAGCAGATGTTGAAATCACTTTCAAGGGGAGACACTTGTATGTAACATCTGCTTATTCTGGATCCACTGCTCTGATCCAGTTTTGGCTTTAATTATCTGTTCCTTTGATAGGGTTCAATCCCAACAATCTCCACCTGGAACAGATAATGCCAAAACTCTTCATTATTGTGGAACTTTATTGCCTCATCAACAGTTCCCTTATCTGACCTTTAAGCTGTAACTCAAAGTCTAGGGCATCTGTGTCATCTTCATCCCTACCAAGTGGAAGATCAAGGAGATCCTGCATATCTTCAAAACTCAGGCCAAGAGCTTGTTCCCTTGTTATTTTCTTCACTTTTCCACCAGACCTGAACGTAGTCAATACATGTGTCTGTTTGTCAGTTTCCCACTTTAGTACTTTTGAGCCTGGTGGGTTTCTTGGGAGATTTTTATTTGAAGAGGTATTTGGTGAAGCTGGCCTATTGATGAATGTCTGAGCAGTACTTGCAGGTTGATCCAATCCAAGAGTTTCTACAATCATTTTCTTGATGCCTTCTTTTACAAGAGCATCTCCTTCTATGAGCTCTTGAATGGTTTCAGCACCCGACTATTTGTGTGGCCTTCTTTTATAGATGGCTGCACCAGCTGGAGCAGTGGCTCTCCTGATTTGCAGCTTTGGTGGTCTTTTTGAAACCTCTGCTTCAGGATAGTCAGGTTTTTGTGGAACTGTGGGATCTTTCTTCCTTAATTCCTCCAACCTTTTGTAGGTGGCCCTGACTGTATCTTCTTTCCATCTTACCACTTGATGTTTAGACCCATAAGCAGCAGCAACTAACTCCTCTTTCATTCTCTTCAGCTCAAGTGATTTTTCAGGCACTTTCTTTTTGTATTTTGACCAGTCAGGAGGAGTGTGTTTGACCTTTTTGTTTATCATTTCTTGAATCCTGTCTGCTTCTTGTTCAAGCTCAGGAATGGTCCACTCCTTGTACATGTGCTTCTCTCCCTTGTACTTCTTGGTTGCCATAATGCTTTCAATGTAGTCTTTTCTCAGAGTTTCATCTTCTTTCTCTAAGATTTGCTGACAAACATTTTTTGCAAACTGCTCTAAAGATCTGACTTCTGCTGAATTTCTCTATCAGATTTCCCATGTGTATTCCTTTTTGAGATATCCTCTGCTTGCTTAGCCTTGATTTTCAAATATTCTTCAATATTGTTATGTAACACCCCGTGTTTTCACAAGTCAAAGTCAAGGTCAAAGTCAACGATCGATTTCGCGCAACTAGACTGGTAGAAATTCCTTTATTTAATTCGTATTATGTGGAGTAAGTGACGCTAATGCAATAATCGATGTGTGTTAATCGTTAATCAATCGACTTACCACTGTGAATTATAGGAAGTAACAATGCGATAAAGTTAACTAATTAATAATCAAGCTATGCTAATCGAATCGACTTCTAATCGCAACTCTAGCTACGAATTTTACTTGTTATTATACGTGTGTGTGTGCCTTACGTGTTACCTGTGCATGTTTATTTATGTTGTGTTGTGATAATCAAGCAAACTCAATCGAAACTCGAAATGCAATCGAACTCGAATGGTGAACGAACTATGATAAATGGTGGAAAATAGATTATGCGAGGTATGAGTGTTTGGACTGAAAGTAATTTGATTAGGAAACCCTATCGTATCGTACCGCTCGCAACAGAAATCGAAATATCAGAAATCGTCGCGCAAAACACTCGAAGGGTGCGACTGATCGATCAGGCTCCCAGCCGATCGAACAGCCAGCCGAACGGACTGCTGTCCAATCGAGCTGCCTGGCCGATCGGCCAGCACTTACCCCTTTTGGCATCCTATATATACCCCTGTCATTGTCATTCTTTTTACTTTTGGAAACCTCTAACCGACCAACACGCTCAGCTCATCTTTTCGCAGATTCCTCTCGATTCCGGTAAGTTTTCGTCCTAATTCTTGTACTTTCTTGACCTATACACACTCCTACACCTTTCTATCTTTCAAATCTTAACTTTTAACCGTGAAATCATCAAGAATCAAGTGTTCTAGGATGATGTCATCATGGGTTCTTGAAGAACTTCATGATTTGGCCTCAATCCACCAAGAATAGCTTGGATCTAACCGATTTCCACATAAACAAACAAAGATCTGTAGTAGATCTAAACATATACCCGGTGGAAAAGGATTGAAAGAGGGGTATTCCAACTTTCTTTCAACTCTTTTACACTCAATGCCGCCAACCGATAGAAACGGGGTCTGTGACGTTTTGCAAATCACTTCGGTGGTTGCATGGCTCAGGATCCGTATTCTACCCATGAGGTTAACCGGTTACGGGTTAAACGTTAAAATCCGTTCCGAACAGTTCACCGGCCGGGTTTGGGTGATTCCTGCCCGTGCAGGTGAAACAAGTAAGAACGAGGATTCTATGGTTCGACTCGTTGTCAAAATACCTCGATATAACGACAAACAAACCAGAACAGCCAAGTGTTAGACGAATAGGCTGATTAGGTCAGAAAGCTGACCGATCGGACTGCTGCCCGAACGGACGGCCAGCCGATCGGATAGTCAGCCGATCGACCAGGCCAGCCGATTGGCTAGCACGTGGCCCCCCATAATCAACTAACCTATTTTGAAGACTAGTATTGAACGAACTGTCGTTCGATCGAACTACTGTCCGATCGGATTACTCTTCGGATCATGAGATACTATGCTTCAATACTTAATCGATTTTTCAACGTGTTCAATGCACTAGGAGTGCCACCCGATCGAACAGCCGTCCGATCAGGTGACACCCTGTTGTCCTATCGAACAGCAGTTGTGTTATTCGATCGATCAACTATCCGATCCATTGCACCACACTTTACATTTTCATTTAAAGTCTTTGACTAGTTGACCTGTCCGATCGAACACCTGTCCGATCCAAAGAATAAACATTGAAATTCACTTGAATGCCTAACCGATCGGGTTGCCGGCCGATCGAACAGCCGTCTGATCGACCGACCTGAAAAGTAAAGGTACTTCAAAGTTTTCAAATGCTACAACGAAAACTTCAAAAGCCAAACCATCGTACACAAACACATACTTCTCATAGGAAGAAACAATCCACTCGAACAGCCATCCGATCGGCCTACCGACCGACCGGACAGCGGACCGAACGAACTGTCAACCGAACGGTCAGCCGTCCGATCGAACTACCGTCCGATCGACCAGCTGTCCGACCCTCCAACACTTGTTTCCATCTTACATTTCACTTATCGTTATGCTACCGAATCTATTCAGGCTAACCGTACTCGCTAAGCGTTCCCTTCAATCCATTAATCGCTGTGAGTATACTCGATCCCTTTTTGCTTTAAGCACTTTTGGGTGTTACATACGTTACGAATATTCAAACTACAACTATCACACTACTCAAACTATTTGAACGCTAACCGTTAATGCATGTTATACGTGGCTTATGAATGCTTGTTTGTTATGTTTACACATGGAACGTTGTCTACCTGCCTTAGCAACGATAGTACTATAGTTTGGACTCAGCACCCGTTCACTCGGGGGTTGATAAAGATCTTTTACTTGCATGGATTACGGTGGTAATCATGTATTGCGAACTGCCTCGGGCAGTCAACCCGCAGTCATTGGTATCGATGGATCTATGTCGATAACTAACGTGCTTCATTTCACTATGTGTACGTGCTGGTTATGCGTAAACGAATTCGAACTCGATATGCTATTATCAAACTTGTATGCACACCTTTATATTTTATGTATTGACTTTATTTTAACGTATGTGACAGGTGCTTAGGATGCATATATGGTAGGAATTTGAAGCTAGAATAACGCTTTAGAGCCCAACAAATAGTTGTCTGTAGATAACGAATCAGGGGTCTCTAGAAGCAGATAAACAATTGCTGTCTATTTAAATCTGAGTTGTCGGAACAGAATATTTGCCTAGATTTATGTCTGTAATAATTATTTTGCTGTTGAGATACGGTATGGGACGTATTATTTAAATTGAATGCTAATGATAATTGTTATGGAACCTTCTGGACAATCTGTTTCGCTCAGTGCCATGCCCCGATGATTCCGCCATCGGTTGGGGTGTGACAGATTGGTATCAGTGCCAGGTTTCGATCCTGGGACCTGTGGGTTATGGGCCCACCACGCTTCCGCTGCGCCACTCTGATAATTCATCAATTTTATGTGTTTTATGTGCTTTTACCTGTTTATGCGTTTAAATTTTTGAAGATTTACTCGATTTTGCTTTCACTTCGATCGACACGCACGACTCGCACTGCCCTTCTATCTCAAATCGCTAACAAATCGCCGAATTTTGAACAATCCTATGCTACACTACGCTATTCGATATACCAAAACGTGATCGCCATTCTCGAATAATCGCGAACTTTGAATGCTAGGTTGTGTATTCTGAGGCAGTAGGAATACTCTGTGTGTTTCTATATGCTCCTATATGCCTCTTGTGTGAAAATGCTTCTTTGCTCTACGTGCTTAGGTATTATGTGATTATGTGCTCTACGTGCTTATGTGATTTGTGCTCTATGTGTTATGTGTGTACGTAAATGTACGTGTTACTGAGCTTTAGTAAGTAGTAAACGAGTGAGGTGAGATTCGAATACAATGTGTTGAGTTCCGTGGCGATGTCTATTGCAGATAATGACTTCTGGATCCCGTCACGCACTTTCTCGTCAAGAAAAGAGAGACAGGCGCCTTGCTTCCATCATCGCTAAAAGCGTAGCAAAGGCGGTGAGTGATGTCTATGAGAATGCCAGCAAATCATCTGAAGAACCGAGAACCGACGCACCCAAAGCTGCCACAAGGCCTTTCAGTTTCAAGCAATTCAAGTCTTGTGGGCCAAAAGAATTCACTGGCGAAGGAGGTCCCACTGAACTATTTCACTGTTTTGACTCTATTGAGGTTACTCTGCGACAGAGTGGTTGCCCTGATGACCTCCGTACTCTGAATGCTACCGGCGTTTTCCAGTCCCGTGCACTAGACTGGTGGACGGCCGAGAGGAACAAGCGAGGGAACGATGCAGCCTACGGTCTATCGTGGGACGAGCTCAAGGAAGTTATGCTAGAGGAATTCTGCCCTCCTCACGAACGTCAGAAGCTAGAAGATGAATTTTGGCACATACAGCAAAAGGATGGTGACAATGTTGGTCTTACTGCTCGTTTCAAACAGCTCAGCATTATCTGTCCCGATCAAGTCAAGACTCCCGACATGACGATCAAGAAGTACACCCGGGCCCTGCCCGACTGCGCTGCTGATTTCGTGCAAGTGGCTAAGACTACGACGATCGAGGAAACTTATCTACTGGCCGCCGAAATCAACGACAAGCGGGTTAAGGCTGGTGTCTGGGATAAGACTTCGAAGCATCCGCATCAAGCTACTGCTACCGCACCAACTGCTGAACCCACCTCATCAAGCAACAAGAGGAAGAACAAGAGAAAGAACAACTCCAGCAATAAGAACTGTGCGATCACTACTGCACCGATTCAAGCTGTACCTGCCCAACAACGTCAAGTAGCGGCGCCTGTGACCAATGCACCTCCTGCTAAGCGTGCATACACTGGGCCGCATCCGCTCTGCCCTACTTGCACCTACCACCACCCGACTGCAATTCCTTGCCGCTTTTGTGCTCATCGCAATGTATACGGCCATTTTACTGCCAACTGCCGTATTTGTTAAGCTCCTGCCAATCAAGCTCTACTCACTGCCCCACAGGGTCAACAAGCTCCTCCAGCACCCGCAGTCAAAGCCAGAGCCTGCTTCGCATGTGGCGACCCGAACCATTTCGCCAACATGTGCCCAAACAGGGTTGTGAAACAAGAGCCTCAGCAACAGCAGCCACAGCAGCAACAACAACAACAACAGCAACAGCAACAACAGGCCGCATGCGCCAGAACTTTCAACCTCAACGTGCGTCAAGCCCACGCCGACAACAACGTGGTCAATGGTACGTTCCTTGTGAATGGTATTTATGCTTCATGTTTGTTTGATACTGGAGCCGATAACTGCTTTGTGTCGTTCGAATTTGAGAAACTCCTTAGTCGTAAACGCTCCCAACTTTCCTCGGCATTCGATGTTGAAGTCGCTGCCAGAAGAACCGTCGCCGTCAATTCCTTTATCCGTGATTATACTCTTGAGCTCAGCAATCACATCTTCCCAATTGACCTTATTCCTATGCAACTCAGAAGTTTCGACGTCATAGTAGGCATGGACTTTCTTCGAGAAAACCATGCTGAAGTTGTGTGCTTTGACAAGATGATTCGTTTTTCGCTTGCAAATGGTGACTTATTGTGTGTTTATGGCGATACTACTTCAAAGGGGCTCAAGCTTATGTCATGCGTGCAAGCCAGCAAGTATCTCCGCAAGGAATACAGGGCTTTCTTGACTAAAATTGTAGTAGCAGAGAAGGAAAAGAAAGAGAAGAAGGAAGTGAAGGACGTTCCTGTGGTTCGAGAATTTCCTAATGTTTTTCCAGAGGATCTTCCCAGACTACCGCCAAGTCGTGATATCGACTTTCGTATCGACCTCATTCCAGGAGCCAACCCTATCGCCAAAGCTCCTTATTGACTTGCGACGTCCGAAATGCGCGAACTCTCAACCCAACTCCAGGAATTACTTTAGAAAGGCTTCATTCGCCCGAGCACCTCTCCTTGGGGCGCGCCAGTCCTTTTCGTCAAAAAGAAGGACGGGTCATTCCGGATGTGCATCGACTATCGGGAATTGAATAATTTAACTATCAAGAACCACTATCCCCTACCTCGTATCGACGATTTGTTTGATCAACTACAAGGCGCTACGTGTTTCTCCAAAATCGACCTACGTTCTGGATATCATCAGCTACGTATTCAAGAGGAAGATATACCCAAAACCGCGTTTCTTACTCGTTACGGCCACTACGAATTCGTTGTCATGCCTTTTGGTCTAACCAACGCACCAGCGGTTTTCATGGATCTGATGAATCGTGTGTGTAAACCATATCTCGACCGTTTTGTCATTGTATTCATCGACGATGTCTTGATCTATTCCAAATCGAAAGCCGAACACGCGCAACATCTACGTTTGGTTCTCGAGTTACTCCAGGGGAACCAACTCTATGCCAAGTCCTCCAAGTGCGAATTCTGGTTGGAGGAAGTTCAGTTTCTGGGTCACATTGTAAATAGTCAAGGTATTCACGTCGATCCTGCAAAGATTGAAGCTGTCAAGAGCTGGGTTATACCTAAGAACCCGTCTGAAGTCCGCTCTTTTCTCAGACTAGCGGGCTATTATCGACGATTTATCGAAGGATTCTCGAAGATTGCTGTGCCGCTTACCTCTCTCACGCATAAAGACAAGCCTTTTGTTTGGGGAACTAAACAAGAGACTGCCTTTCAAACCCTCAAGCACATGCTTTGCAACGCTCCTGTTCTCACATTGCCCGACGGAAACAATGATTTCATTGTTTACTGTGATGCTTCCAACCTTGGTCTTGGTTGTGTTCTCATGCAACGGGACAAGGTCATAGCTTACGCATCTCGTCATTTGAACTTGTATGCTCACCTTTACATGTTATGCTATTATCAAACTTGTATGCTCACCTTTACATTTTATGTATTGACTTTATTTTAACGTATGTGACAGGTGCTTAGGATGCATATGTGGTAGGAATTTGAAGCTAGAATAACGCTTTAGAGCCCACCAAATAGTTTTCTGTAGATAACGAATCAAGGGTCTCTAGAAGCAGATAAACAATTGCTGTCTATTTAAATCTGAGTTGTCGGAACAGAATATTTGCCTGGATTTATGTCTGTAATAATTATTTTGCTGTTTGAGATACGGTATGGGACGTATTATTTAAATTGAATGGTAATGATAATTGTTATGGAAACTTCTGGACAATCTGTTTCGCTCAGTGCCATGCCCCAATGATTCCGCCATCGATTGGGGTGTGACATGTTAGGCCTGGGATATCCTTTAACAGATGGAAATTTCCTTTTAGCAGGATCATCCTCATAGTAGAAAGATTTGATTTCTTCTCTGACTGCTATAAGTTCGAGAGGGAATTGAACACCTGCAGGAGCTAAGGGCTTTTGAATTTGAGCTGATGAGAGAGGAACAAGTTTGGGTATTGTAACAAGTGATAAAGATTTTGAAGATGTTGGTGGTGATGGTGAATCATCATCTGGTATGAAAATCCTTCTCCTCTTTCTTATAGGAGAGGCAGATGATGTTTTGGGTGGACCAGTGGTGGTGATTTAAGTGCAGTGATTTGTGATTGACTAACAGCTGTTGAAACAACTGGTGTTTCAACCACTGTTGTCATTACAGCAGATGTTGTAACATTTGTTGTCTTCTGCTTTTTGGCAGGAGGCGATGGTGGTGAGGTTGTTTTTGGTGGTGATGGTGATGGTGATGGTGGTAAGGCAGTGGTTGTGGTGTGTGTTGAAGTGATAACAGATGTTGAAACCTCTGAAGTACCAACAGAAGTTGATACAGCAGGAGTTACAACAGCTGTTTTGGGTGGAGGTTTGATGTTGAAGGCTTTTGGATGGTGGTTTTGGAGTATGCTTTGTGAGTCTGGATGGGATGGACTTGGGTTCCCTCACTTTTGTAGTGGGATTTCTTTTTGGCTTAGGATTTTTAGCATCCTTTGGCTCAGAACAACCCTGCGCATTTAGCTCCATGTAAGCTCTTTTCTCCTCATTCCACCTTGACATATCCTTTGCCTCCCTGTGTTAGTGCATTTATGTCTATCACCTCCGTCATCTCAAATCGTAGCTGATACAGTTTATTTCTAGCCTTACATTGTAATATTAGATAGAAAAGGCAAGGTGGCAATATTGTAAATAAGAGGAAAGCTCTTATAAGCCTTGGTCTATAAATAGATGAGGTAGGGTTAGAATTAGAGACTTTTGCCATTTGGAGAGTTTGAAGCTTAGAGGATAGAGAGAGAAAGTAGAGAGAGAAAGGCAAAAGGTGATTCGAGGTGCTTGTATCTTTCATACGTTTTATAGAATCACAGATTGATTACGTTTCGTGTGTTTCGGTCACTCACGTACACGGATTCCGCACGTGTCACGTTTGTTCCGCAATCGTTTCGGATTCAAAACGGGACCTACAAGTGGTATCAGAGCAGGAGCTCGATTGCACAGATCAATCACACGAATTCGCTCAGAAATTCATCAGATTCAGATCTCAATTTGCATCAGATTCGATCTATTTCTTCATCTTTTTCACTTCATCACGATTTTATCTGAAAAACGTCAAATTAATCAACCTTTTACGGTTAAAATCGGCTAAAATTTGTATATGTTGTGCTAAATTCATTGATCTACAAGCCTACAAATTTTCAGATCTTAATTCGAAGCCGTTTGTGAGAAATCTGAATTTTTGTGGTTCGAAAAAGTTGTAAAATGTTGAAAACTGTTGCTGTCGTTCACCGCACGGATGACAATCCGTGCGGATAAAAAATCCGCATTGACTATTGTTGACTAGTTTACTCGCACGGATAACAATTAGTCTAAAGATTCCTTATTTGCAATTCATTTAAAAGATGTTTGACTTATTTGACTGATTCAGGTTACTACTCCTGCAGATAAGCATCATCATCTATTCGTGCGGATAACATTGATTGTTCGCGCGGATAAACAATCCGTGTTGACTTGTTGACCCACTCGCACGGACAAACTATCCGTGTTGACTTGTTGACTGGTTACTCGCACGGATAACATCCTCGTGCGGATAGTTTATCCGGTTTGACTTAAGTTGACCTCTCGGAGCGGATTATTACCCGTGCGGATATCAATCCGTGTTGACCTTTGTTGACTGATTGCTCGCGCGGATAACTTGTCCGCACGGATTAATCACTCGCGCGGATAATTTGTCCGCACGAATAAACCACTCGCACGGACAACTTGTCCGCACGGACAACTCATCCGCACGAACAACAATCCGGGTCATAGCAATCCACTCGCACGGACAACTTCTCCGCGCGGATAACAATCCGTGTCTATCATTTTAGTCAACATATTCAGGTTTGTCAGTCAACATATTCGGTGAACATGTGAATGTGCATTAATTAAGTGTCTTAGCCATGTGAACATTTTAATTGTCTGACCATTTTGCATGTGAAGTTGATATTGAAAAGTTATCACGTGATTATCATTACCCAATAATAGTTGTCTGTATTACATGTGATCAGTCAAAGAGTCAAAGTGCCAATCGATCAACTCAAGTTTTGTCGGTTTGTGTCAAAGAGTCAGCTTACATTATCCGCACGGATTACAATATCCGCACGGATTACATCACTCGCAAGAATAAACAAACCGGAGCACTCGCACGAATAAACCATCCGGATCCTCACTCGCACGGATTACACCATCCGGATCCTCACTCGCACGGATAAGTCATTCGTCCGGATCCCCACTCGTGCGGATAACTCACTCGAACAAATCATCATCCGGATCTCCATCCGTTTGAAGACACCCATCCGAGTGGGCTGATCTCATCCGATTGGGCCAACATTATCCGATTGACTATTGATCCATCTGAGCGGACAACGTTGTCACGAGATTATCTTCACTGTTGACTTGTGTTGACTCACTTGATCGGATACCCGTCTGATTCAAGTTGTTTGATAATTTTTAGAACTAATCATTGTTGTTTGCGTGATTCAGGTAATTCATGTTCTTGTGATTGAAGATATCCAAAGTGCAAATTCAAGACAAAATTTGAAGATGTCGAGCAGCGGTGAAGAATTTTATAACACGTTCTACAATGCCTTTACTTCAGAATCATCCGAAAGAAGATCTGAAATAAGAGAGTATTCGAAAGAGATTTCAGAAAATTTGAAATATGACAATATGTATGGAAGCCAACAGAAACCACCGAAGCTAATGAAGATTGAAGATTATAACTGGTGGAAAAATCGGTTTGAGGGTTGGGTAAAAGCTTTCGCTCCTGAAAGCTGGTTAAAATTGAAAAATGAATATACAGAACCAGTGAAAGAAGGAGGAGAGTTAGTAGAAGAAAAAGAGTTTACAGAAAAAGATATAAAAAATGTTGTGGCTGAATATAAAATGATAACATTGATCAAACAGTTAGTAAGAGAAGATATTATTTCGTTACTCGAACAAGCAAAAACTTCAAAAGGTTTGTGGGAAGCTATAGAGAGAAAATGTGTAGGTAGTGCTGAGATTGTGAAAAACAAAAAGAAACTGTTACGTAAAAAGTTTGATTTGTTTGGTTGCTTAAAGAACGAGTCTGTTTCCAAAATGATTGAAAGATTTGGACATTTGAAGATGGAGTTGGCAAGATATGAAATTGTGTATTCTCAGGAAGAGCTGGTTGACAGATTGTTTGATTCATTGCCGAATGAGCAAGATTGGCAATACTTTGCTTTAATGTTGAAAAACACAATCAAGCCTGAAGATTTAACTGTGGATTTGCTCATTGAGAGATTGGAAAGCCATGAGCTGGAAATCAAGAAGTCTAAAATCAACAATCCAACTCATCAGCAGAATGTGGAGCTGTACTACCGAGGAAATCTACCACAAGCTGGGTCTCCAAGAACAGCGTTTTCTGCAGAAAGCTCAAACTCCGTAAACAATGCAAGTCCTCACAGTGGTTTTCACGGTGGATCTTCTTCAACAACTTCAAGCCAAACTGCTTCAAAGAATTTATTCCAGTGTAATATCGCAGTGGATCTGAAAAATGGGCAGAATTTTAGTGAAGAGTCAGCAAAACAACAGATGGTTTTCTTGGCATCTGTACTTGAATCGTATGAAAGCCTTGTTGCAGGGAAGATTGGCTACACCAACTTGACGAAAGAAGATTACGATCAAATAGACCCCGAGGAGATGGAACTGATTGATATAAGATGGTGCATGGCAAGTGCGGTTCGTCGGGCACAACGGTTCATGGAGATCACGGGGAGGAAGTCAATTGGTGGACCATATACCAAACTGGGATTTGACAAGTCTAAGGTGACATGTTTTAAATGCAAACAGAAAGGTCACTTTAAGCGCGAGTGCAGAAATGCGTATGCTGATGATTCTGAAAACCCGTTCAAAGAAGATTATTACAAGAAAGCGATTTATCATCAGAACAAATCAGAACCACCAAGATTGAAGCAACCTGAAGAAAAATCAAGGGCTCTTGCAGTTATACATGACGATGAAGGTTACGACTGGAGTCAAGTTTGCCCTAAAGAAGATGCAGTTGGATATGCATTTGTCACAAATGTTGATCATGATAGTTGGTGGAGAAGAGACAGTGCAAGATGGGAGATTAGCAAGTTGAATGAACCATTTAAGGAAGCACAAAGAGCCAAGAGATGGAATGTAGAACTAGAGTGTTACATGGACCCACAGGGTAATCCAGTAGTTGATCCGTCAAAAGTGGATTTTGATGTAGTAACCAATTTGTTTCCAAATGAGGGCACTTTCAACACAAGAAGGCTTTCTGATAAAGGTTACTTGCCGGATTTAATGAACAAGATAAAAGAAGTTTTTGAAGCAAGTCTACCAAAGGTAGTGGAAATGAAGAAGAGAAAAGAAGAAGAGTTGAAGAAGTGAAGATTACTGCAAAGCTTGCTGCTGAGGAAGAGCAGAAGATTGAAGAAGAACGGAAAGAAGAAGAAGAAGAAGAAGAAGAAGAAGAAGAGAACAAAAAGGAAGATCAGACAGATGAACTGGTGCTGAAAGAGACAGAGGTAAATGAATCTTCTGATCTATCGAGTGTTGAAATTGTTGACAAAAATGAGAACAAATGCAGGAATTGCATAGAAATGTGCAAAGCCTGTATTGAAAAAGATGAAACAATCAAAACAAAAGATATTGAAACAAGCAAACTTGAAAATATTTTCAAAACAAAATGTAAAGAAATGATTGAAAAAGAAGAAATTTTGAAACTAAAAGTTGAAAAGCTGACACAGAAATGTCAAGATCTTGAAAAAGAAAATGATGTGTACAAACAAATGTGTACAGCAAAATGTGTTGGTTGTGTTGAAAAAGAAAATAAGTTTCAAGATTTTCAAAAAGAGTATGATGTTTTAAAATGGTCGAGTCAGAGAGTACAAGAAGCTTATGATACTTTGAAGAGCCAAGTCAAAAGTTTTGATCAAAGATTGTCAGTAACTTTAGTCACTAAAGAAATGTATGAAAGAAAGTTTAAAGAAAAGAAAATTGAATTAAACAAATGTGTTGATGAAATTGCTAATCTTAAACAAGTCTTGGCTGAAAAAGAAAAGGTTGTGACAAAACTTCAAAGTTATCATAACTCTTCGTACATTCTTGAACGCATTTTCAACATCACACCAGATAACAAAGATACTGACAATTGCAAGAAGGGTATTGGTTCAGAATTTCATCAGGTACCACCATCATTGAGAAACAATTATACTTTTTATGATGAGGAAAAGGTGGCAAAGGGTTTGAACATAGCTGACCAGTTACCTGAAAGTATCGATGTGACTTACTCCAAATCTGATGATGCTAATGATTCAGAGGTGGTAAGTAAGGTTGTTGAAAGCGTTTTGAAAGATGAGTCTACAAAAGGTAAGTCTGAATCACAGGATGAAGATGAAGGAAATCTTTATGATGGATATCTGAAAAACACAAAATCCGAGAAAAATTTGAATGATGATTCAAAGGGATTGGTCTATACCATGATTGGATCGGACAAACTATTCTTAGATGTTGTATTCCCGATTCAGAATGTGATTTCAGAGAAGGTCGATAAAGTTTTCAAAATGGTTGAGATTGAGAAGTCGGAAATTTCAAAGTTTGCTGGTAAAGGTCATAAATCTTTTTATAACAAACCTGGTTTTAAGAAGAAAAACATGAAGGCTGGTTTGGGTTATAAAAAGAAACAAAATTGGAAGAAAAATGTTCAGGTTAAAACAAGTTTTGTTCAAGGAAAAAGTTTAGCAGAAGAAGAAAAACTCAAAATTGGACAACAGTCTAATGCGGAGTTTGATGCTATGAAAAAGAAACAACAACAGGCCAAGGATGTTTCAAAGAAAGTGTGTTTTAAATGTGATCAAATTGGACATGTTGCTCGAAAGTGTCCAAATCCAAAGCCTATTGATGTTGAAAAACAGAAATCTGAAGATGTGAAACCAAGGTCAACCAGATTTGATTCGAAACAAACTTGGAGGTACAACACAAATAAGTTTGTTTCGAATCAAACTTGGAAACCAAAACAGACTAGGTCTGATTCAAAACAAACTTGGAGGTACAACACAAACAAGTTTGCTTCGAATCAAACTTGGAAACCAAAACAGACTAGGTCTAATTCAAAACAAACACAGATTTCTCACACACCCAGATTCAGAACAACACAAAGTTGGCAAACATCAGTTGATATGACAAAGCCAAATCAATTTTGGAAACCAAAAGTTGTTCAAAGTCAAAATAATCAAAATGAGTCACGATTTTACAAGAGAAGTGCTTCAAAAGGACAGAACTGGGTGGTTAAGAAACAAGTGACTTCTAAGAATGATGAAAAGGTTGAAGTCAAAGATGAAAAAGTTTTTGAGAAAACTGACAAAAATTTTCCGAAATTGAATGATACATATTGTGTTGAAATGCCTAAGGTCCAACAGACCTGGGCTAAATTGTTCAAGTAAATTGAAGTAGTTTTAATGTGCAGGTGCTCAACACAATCGAAGATTGTGAGAATGGAAGTTGGAGCAGCCTGGCACTACAGGAGGAGATGGCTGCTGAACCCTGTGTTGGTTGAAACAGGGAGTTTAGTTTGTTTGTTTTCTGTAAATAAATAAACAATATTTCAAAAACCCTAAAAATTGAAAAATTTTGAAAAAAACCAAAAATATGTTTTTGTTTTGTCAAAATTTTGAAAAATTCAAAAATATGGAGATTGAAAACGCCGAAACCCTCACGGCTGAACAAACATGATTACTTTCACAAGATTGAAAAACGGTTTTCAAACTGTCGAAAATCAATGGGTTGTAAATCATGGGGGTACGTTATATTTTCTGCAAATCAGAGCATGTGAAGTAGAAAATGGATGGCGAGACAAAGCTATCTACATCGGGTTGTCAAATTTTCTTTAAATGGTTTTGCATTTTAGGGGGAGTAAGAAATTGTCATTAGAAAATCCAAAAACATTTGAAAATTTGAAAAAGCCAAAAACATGATAAAATTCAAAAATGAGTTTTGTGTAAAAAGAGGAAATGATAGTACATCGGTAGACAGTTACAGTACGCTAAAGAATTGTAATGTTTAAATAGCGTTAAACAGTCTCACTGATGATATGCCGATAGGTTTTTATACATTTAGTAAACTTGTTCGGGATATAAACTTAAATTCAAACTTGCTTATTTCATGAGGAACACTACTTGGATATATAGGTAACCCCTGAAATCTCGTTTGAAGGACCCCTCTTTCTGAGATACTAGGTCTTTATACATAGTGATATCTGGGGTATTATCCCGGGACTTCTGATTTTGCGGAAGCAATGGCCTAGTCCCCGGAGAATACTTTCCGCATTGTTTGAAACATAGCACAACCCTCAGCTAAAAAATGATGAAACATTGAAAAATTCTATTCATGGCTGTTGTAACAAAAGATCCTCTAAAGGGGACACACCAAAAGTCGAGCCGTCATCTCTCTGCTGAACGGAAGTTCTGACCTGAGCTCTCACGGTTTCGTACTATAATTTATTCCCCTTACATATATCATCTAGGTATACTCACCTGTAAGACTGAATATTGGGATCTAGATACGGGAGTATATTCAAGAGGTGGGACACGTGAATGAGTTTAAGTTCTTAAAACATCTAATTCGTATCCTGAATCAGTTGAAGTTTGTATGAAAATTTAAGTGGACCAGTATATCGACAATCTAAGTGAATTGTTTAATTCTTAATGTGAAAATAAGCTCAACGGTACTTGTGACTTGTCAAAAACTGATATGATCCTCTGACGCAAACTCAAAACAAAAATATTGTTTGTAAATATGTTTATACATATTTCTTTACTGCTTTATATTTTCAGAAAATTCAAAAAGATTTTTGATTCTGCTTTATTTTCGACAACCGATGTCTGGGATGCTGAGTTTCAAAATCTAAGTATGCTGATTGTGTTTCTGAAAAATAAAACAAGTTCATTAATTTGAAACTTGAAATTTTTAAAATCGAAAATCAAAAACAGTTTGTGATATCTCCAAGGTCATTAATTTGAACTTGGATGATTAACCATGAAGGATTTGGATGCTTATATTGTTAAAATCTGTAATAGAGCCAGTTTTCGATCCGGTTCGTTGAAACTGCCAAATCTTTGAAGCATGTTGATAGGGGGAGAGTATCAAGCATTCCTGGATATATTCATATTATTATATCTTAGAGCCAGGATTTTGATTTAGAAATTTTAATAGAGCCAGGTTACGATACCTGGACAACTGAAAATGTTTTCACTGTAAAACGTTTGTTCTTATAAATGTTTGAGGATTGCAGATTCCAGACTACGATCCCGATAGCCGAGTCTAAGGGGGAGTCTGAAGACGAGCTCAACGCAAGGGGAAGCGTGCATAGAAGCCAGGATTCTTTCCCGGAAGAGCTTGTAACCGAAAAGCCAGGTGTCGATCCCAAAGCACGGAAGCTTGACGACAGGGGGAGCCTGAAGAGTTTACCGAAAGGGGGAGCTGGAGCTGAAGACAGATCCACGGGGATTCTGTTCGAGCAAGAGGGAGTCTTCGTTGCTGAAAATGTGTTAAAGCTTCAAGAAGACTCAGTGAGAGAGAGAAAGACCAGAAGCTACGAGTTTGACTCAATGATTGAGATTGACTACGACAATATCCAAGGGGGAGTCTGTTAGTGCATTTATGTCTATCGCCTCCGTCATCTCAAATCGTAGCTGATACAGTTTATTTCTAGCCTTACATTGTAATATTAGATAGAAAAGGCAAGGTGGCAATATTGTAAATAAGAGGAAAGCTCTTATAAGCCTTGGCCTATAAATAGATGAGGTAGGGTTAGAATTAGAGACTTTTGCCATTTGGAGAGTTTGAAGCTTAGAGGATAGAGAGAGAAAGTAGAGAGAGAAAGGCAAAAGGTGATTCGAGGTGCTTGTATCTTTCATACGTTTTATAGAATCACAGATTGATTACGTTTCTTGTGTTTCGGTCACTCACGTACACGGATTCCGCACGTGTCACGTCTGTTTCGCAATCGTTTCGGATTCAAAACGGGACCTACACCCTGTCCCTTTTTACACTTGCTATAGCTTCATCAAGTGCATTTTGGGAAACATCAACCTTTTTGCTACCATCTGGCAAAGGAATATTTCTGGTCATAGCATCTTTTTCTGGTTCAATGTAGAGACCATCATCTATTCCCTTCTTCTTCCACTCCTGAATTTTCTCCCCCTTTTTGGCATTATCTGGGGGAAGTTGATCAATAAAAAGAACGGTTGGAGGAGCAGTGCCAGTGGTTTTCAATAAATGGGCCTTGAGAGCCTTGATGTCTGCTTGTGTGTTCTTGAACCTAGACTCCATGATGTTTCTCAGCTCTTGTACATGTATTTCATGTTGCTGATCAGCCATGTGCTTTTGTTGTTGGAGAAAAGGTTGAAATAGATTCCAGAGCTCATTTGTAGCAGTTGCTTGTGATGGAGTAGGTGCTTGAGGTGGAACAGCAGTGGATCGCTTCTTTTGTACTTTCAACAACTGTTGTAGCATGTCTTTGATATCTGCAACTGCTGTATCCAGTTTGTCAACTCGTTTCGTCAATTCCAGATATTTTAAACCATCACCCAATTTAATGGGATCATCTGATTTCCCACTAGCAGTGGTTTTATCAGTGGTTGAGGTAGGGAGTGTACTCCAAACATTAACCACTGATGCCCCTTTTTCTTGGTACTGGGGTCTTCTTCCTTCAACACTTGACAACCTTTTGATGTTGCCAATGGTCAAAACAAATCCACTGGTGGATGTCAGTGGTGCTATGGAAGGAATTGCCTCCAAGGAAGTCTTATTAATGTAACCACTGTCCAAGTTCAAACCAGTGGGTTCAGCACTTGTAGTGACTGCTTCACCTGGAATACCACCAAGAATTACGTGTAACTCAAGGGGTGTAACCTCCTCAGGTTGTGTTGGTGGGTTAGCAAAGATTGATACATCAGACCCAGTCATTTGTTGAGGCATGTTATCTTTGATAAGTGATTGAGAAGGACTGGTTAGTGCCTGGTTCAAATTAATTGCATCCAACAAAAGTTTAGTTGGTGGGGGAGTTGTGGATGTGATGTTTGGTGTAGAAAGAGAATTTGCCCCGGGCATTGGGCTGTGGATGATGGAAGCGAGTGTTTCCAGAGCATCATATTGTGGAGTCCCTATGTGTACAACCTGTTCTTTTTGAGAAGAAGCAGGAGGAGTTTCGGTTATGGATTGAGATATTTGTACCAACTGCTGTGAGGAAGTAGCAGCAGTTGTTTCTTGTGACTTTTGTGTTGTCACTGGCAGTAGCTCTGGTATCTCATCCTCCAGAGTTGCCTTTTTGATGGGTTTGGGGGGTTTTTGAGTTTTTCTTTTTGTTGGCTTTTTGGTGATTGTAGGTGTGGGTTTCAAAGCAGTTGTTTTGCTACTTTGATCACCTTGAGCAGTGGGCTCAGCAGCAGATACCTGAGGAGCAGTGGTAGCTGCTAAATTCTGCTTAGGCACCTCTGCTTGTGTTTTGCAAGGTGTTGACATTCTTGTAAAAGTTTCAGCAGTTAAGCTGTGCATTTGAAGAGATTCACCTTGTTTTATTGCAGAAGGATCATTCTTACCAAGTTTCTTTTCAAAATAATAACTCAGAAATCTTGGACACAGTAGGAATGCCTTTGTTTCAACATTTTTAACCAAATCATTAAAAATTTCCCGGGAATAATTAAAATTTTCTCCTTGTAGAATAGCATATCCCAGATTTTGAATTTTTAATGGTATTTCATTGAAAGCTGTTGTTTTGTTTGAAACACACAGTAGGA
>JARYGA010011277.1:0-60763 GCA_030545235.1 Helianthus tuberosus | reverse complement strand
TTTGCATACATTGTGACAATCAATCGGCCATTGGCATAACTCAAAGCTCAATGTACAATGGCTAATCAAGTCACATTCAACGTAGACACAACACGGTATGACAACTACTCTCAAGGAGTGTTATCACGATTGGTTATGTTGAGTTAAACGATAATGTTGCGAATGATATGTGGTTGAAAACCCGTTGCTTTATCGTTTTAAGTTTATGTTTTTATGTAAATTTTGGTTTTGAATGGCCTACTTTGATTAGAAATGTGTTTTGCAGGTCTAACAGACTTCAAGGAGCAATTCGGGGGCGTTATGGAGTATCGGGGAGCGATCGGAATCAACCAGGTACACGGAACGGATAAAACAGAAAAGCAAAGTTACACAACGCGTCGCCGACGCCCTCCTGGGCCGTCAGCGACGCCTTGCGTCGGCTGGGAATTCCTTAGACAAGATTAAGGTGTCACTGGAAAAATGGTTTGTAAGCAGCGTCGCCGACGTCGAGCTTGGCTGTCGGCAACGCGCCTTCTTGGCCTCCGACGCTGAAGTTTGCTTGTTGGTTGTTTTGAACAAGTTAAAACCTAATTTTTGGGGATTATCTAGGGAGTTAGGCAATTTGAACATCACACAACATTCTTGGAGCCTTTCTGGAGAACCATCATCACCTCTAACCTCTCCTAGTCATCCACCATCACCAACCTTGATCATAACCCTAATCGACCATCATCATCATCATTATCATCTAATCCACAACCACCAATCTTTCTACAACCTTTCCACCATCACCATTCACCAAACCCTAGCTCCATCTTTCTCCAAGGTTGAAGATCATGTCCGATTTCGTGTGCTTATTATCCGTTGATCGTGTTCCATTCACCACGAGCGGCTAATCTCTCGGGTTTCACCCTGGTGTAGATTTTTATAAAAATTCTAGGGTTTTTACATTTTGTGTTTAACTTGATTTCGTGAAAATTTGTATCTGAGTATTTGAAGTTTATGATAATTGGCTTATGTTTGTATTGAATTTACAAATTGTCTATTGAGTTATGAAAATTGACTTCGTGAAACGAATATGCATAATTATGCCTTATCATAGATTAGGATCTACATGTTCTTGGTAAAGAAGTCCACTGCAGTGCATTGTCTATGACGTTGATAGCTTTTGGCACCTAAGCCACGTGACACTAAATGCGTTAATTATCGAATTCAATTGAATCAAGTTAAAACATGTAGGAACTCTAGGTCTTGCAACTATCGAACCGAGTGTGATCCTTGTTCCAATCATTGTTTAAAACCAATGTGTGTTTTGTTTTAAGCTGAGTAATCAAGTTAGTATAATTTCAATCAATCTTAGTTTTTAGTTAATATCGAACCCGTCGGTTCATTCCGACACACTTTTCAATATAAACAAAATCAGTGATTTATTTAGCAAGCTTCATAACTTTGACAACATTTTCATAATCAATCACGTCCATACACAATCCACAAACTCTTTGTGGATCGACCACGTACTACCACTAACTCAAAGTTAAAATATTATCTTTGACTGGGACGCGACATCCCGATCAACGGTCCCATTAACGAAAGGCTTATGCTAAAAGTTAGTTCACAAGTCATCAATAGGAATGGGACTAAAGCCCGTGGAAACAAATGGGAATATGAGGGAAACCTAGCTGGAGATCCCAAGATCTAAGTTCAATAGGACAACTTAATCATATTACCAAAGCGAAGTCACTGTGGGGGAGTACCCCAAACCAAATAAAGGGAGTTATATACTTCCTAGCCCATTCCAATTAGTGACATTGATGTGAGGTTAAGCATATTAAGGTTAATGATTTGAGGAAATTAAATAACCATGATGCTTTTAATGATTCATGGGAATCACCTATGTGAGAGAGAAGTAGGGTCGCTTCGAATGGCATTGTGGGGTGTGCAATCCTAGAGCTCTCGTAGAACCAGGCTAGTGTTCCAGGACTATAATAGGATACGACAATGAGGGGTTGGCCAGACTAAGGAGAGTATTGTGTGAAGTGTATTATCGTTTACACAAATAGGGGTATGTTCAAGGACATCGTGTCTACAAACCACTAGTAAGCTAAGTATGCTTCATAAAAGAAGGTTCAAAGATAACAACCTACCTATCTTGAAATACTCAACTGTCGAATTGTATCGTTGAAACTTGTAATCGAAGATCGATTTCCATTCATGTGGGGGGGGGGGTATTGGAAATTTTGTGAAAATGGCAATTTTCACAAATATAGGAAATGCATTTTCCTAATTTTGTACTAGTGTTAGGAAACTTTATTTGTAAGTATCGAAGAAAATCAGATACAACTGGATCTATGAAGAAGATAACAGTCCTGAAGATCACAACAAGAAGAAGAAGATCGGATAGGACAACTAAAATGAACAACATCTACTTCAAAGAATCACAAGTTGATCAAGAGCTGAAGAAGATTATCAGAGAAGGTCATTTCTGATGGATCTGATGATATTTCTGATGAAATATCATCAGTTTCTAACGATTCTGATCATCAGATTTTCTGATGATTTGTTCACCAGAATTTCTGATGAAGTGGTTTATCAGAAATTCTGATGAATACCCCACTTGTCTAAAAATCAGCTCTATCCTGCCACAATGACCGAAGCAACTTGACATTATTGGATATCATGATTACAAAGGCAACTTGAACGTTGGATTCAATGAATATGTCAAGTTGCTACTTTATGCAGGACTTATTGCATTAATAAACAATTGTTTATTCATGTAACCAGCCTTCTATAAATAGAAGGCTCACCAAGCAGAAGACGATGAGCTAGGCTTAGCATTCATACATACTACAAAACTCCATTGCCCTCTCACCCACAGAATTCAAGATTCATTTGTATTAGATAATAATCTTACAATCACCTTGTAAACTATTTTGTTTCAAAGTGATATAAACTTGATAATTCTGTAGGTCTTGTTTCTTGAAAGTCTGATTTCTATTTCCGCACATATTTTTCACATCTACTGAAATCACTTGCCATATTACGTGAAAAGAAGTTTTTAAGTCCAAACTGGGACCAACAATTGGTATCAGAGCAGATTGAATAAACTATTTTCAAACGATCAATCGTTCATCTTCTTTTCTCTAAATATGGCCAGCTTTCAATCCTGGAATAATGCTTTTAACATTGGTTCTATGTCTAAACCTCCGACTCTGGTCAGAGAGGAATACCCCCAATGGAAAATCAGGATGGTCAATTTCCTAAATGGTCATGACCGAGCTCTGTTTCAATTCATTGAAAGGGGTCCACATATACCAATGACTGAAATACCAGCTATTCCAGCAACTGACCAATCACCAGCAATCCCTGCCTCCCGTGCTCCCAAAAGTGAAATAAACTGGAGTGCGGAAGACAAGGAACTGGTGGCTGGGGATGAAAGGGCAAAGTCACTTTTAATAATGGCCATCCCCAATGACATATTTTCACAAGTTGATGCGTGTGCATCAGCTTAGGAGATATGGGATCAGTTGGAAAATCTTTGTGAAGGAGGAGAAAGGATGAGAAGAAACAAGAGAACAAACAATGTTTCCTCATATGAGAGGTTCAAAAGTTTACCCAATGAAAGATTAAATGATACATATCAAAGATTTACAAAACTTTTGAACGAGCTAAAGAAATTTGGCATAACAAAATCAAATGATGAAAGAAACATAAAATTTCTAGATGCTTTACCTAGAGAATGGAGAAGTCAAACCATGACTTTGTCCTCAACCTTAGAACTAGGAAATATGAGTCTTCATGACTTATACAGCATCTTGATCCCCAGAGAGGAAGAAATATTTGAAGAAACCATTCAAAGAGGGGGATCTTTAGCTCTTATCTCAAACTCACAAAGAACACCACCTACCAATGATCCACAACCATCAAACAGCCAAAATCTTGAAATTTCTGATACATCATCAGATTTTTCAGCTTTTGCTGAAGCGATAGCACTGCTCACCAAAACATTTGAGAAGAGGTTGAGGGGAGGAGGCCAGAGATACCAGAGAAGTGACAGAGGGAGGATGGATGGAAGATCTAAGGATAAGGGGAAGGCTGAAGTTGTGTGCTACAAGTGCAAACAAAGATGTCAATATGCATCAGAATGCAAGACAAAGAAGCTGAAAGATGTTGCTTATTATGAGAAGAAGCTGGAAGAAGCTAAGAAGCAGCAGTAGCAAGTCATTCTAATTGCAGAGACAGATACATGGCTATCTGATGATTCTTCTGATGAATAAGAAGAAGAAATGGCTAACTTCTGCCTCATGGCACTTTCTGATGACATACCAGAAACTTCAGGACAAGAGGTAAATTTAGATAATCTTGATCTTGAACACAAGCTAAACAAGCTCACGTCAGATTTTCTAAATCTGCAAGATAAACATCAATCAGATATTAAAAAATCTGATAAGTTGCAAAGGACCGTGAATAAAATCATTCTTGAAAACCAATTACTCATAGAAGAAAGTTTAGATCAAAGAGGTAAAATTGAGTTCTATGAAAATGAAAGAAAAGATCTTTACAAGAAAATCAATGATAAAGAAATTAATGTAAGAGGTTTTCAACAAGCCAAAGAATTCATAAACTTCATTGAGTCCACACCAAAGAACAAAGGAGAAGGTTTAGGTTATGTAAAAACAAGAGAAAGTAAACCCACTGCCTTTGTAAAAGCAACCCATCAGATTTCTGATAAATTTTCATCAGAATCTGATTCTGAATCTTGCAAGTCAACCTGTTCTGAATACTCTTTTGAAAAACCCAACTTCAAACCAAAAAGAAGTGAATGTAAACAAGAATCTTTAAAGACTCCAGAAGCAGTTCACTCATCTTTTCAAAATTATCCACTCATTCCATCACAAGAAAGAATATCAGAAAATTCTGATAAATCTTGTATGTGTGTTGACATATTGAAGCTTGTTCAACACCATCTCTAAAATAAAAATGTAAAATCTGTTTATGGCTCAGCATATAACAGAATTTCTAATGAAAGGCCATTAAGAGAAAATAATCTGATTAAAATCTCATCAGAAAGAGTACCCAAGCAAGCCTGGGTACCAAAAACCCTCTAATCATTCCATTTCAGGACCATCATGTGCAGCAGATCTGGTACTGCAACTCAGGAAGCTCCAAGCACATGACTGGGGACAGGAGCTTACTCAGCAACTTTGTTTCAAAGCTGGGTAAAATGGTAAACTTTGGAAATGGAGTGAAAGGGAGGATCATGGGATATGGATGCATAAGGTATGGATGTTTGACCATAGAGAAAGTAGCCTATGTTGAAGGCTTAAAGTATAATATGCTAAGTTGTGGTCAATTCTGTGATAAAGGTTTTTAGGTAACCTTTTTACCAGAAAAATGCTTGCTGATAGGTATGGATGATAATAAAATCTATTTAAGTGGAAAAAGAATAAGACAATCAATATACTATTTTGACTTCAAAGAAGAAAATGAACATCCAAAATTATGTTTATTTTCAAAAATCAACAAGTGAAGTAGTTGGTTGTGGCATAAAAGGTTAGCCCATTTAAATTTCAAAAACCTAAGCAAACTAGCAAGCAAGGGTCTGGTGAAAGGATTACCTTTTATATCCTCAAAGAAGGATAAAATTTGTGAAGCTTGTGAGATGGGAAAATAAAAAAGAAGCTCACACAAATCAATTTCTGAGTCCTCTATCACACAAAATTTGGAACTTTTACACATGGATTTGTGTGGACCCATAAGTACAGAAAGTTTTTCTGGAAAGAAATACAAACTAGTAATAGTAGATGATTTCTCCAGATACACATGGGTCGAATTTTTAAGGAAGAAAAGTGAAACTCCTGATCTGATCATTAATTTTATCAAGAAAATTGAAAATCTATTAAAGCTAACAGTCAGAAGGATCAGATCAGACAATGGGACAGAGTTTAAGAATTCAAAAATTGAGAGCTTTCTTGTAAGTAAAGGAATCTTTCATGATTTTTCTGCTCCCAGAACACCTCAACAGAATGGGGTAGTTGAAAGAAAAAATAGAACCTTAGTAGAAGCTGACAGAACAATGCTTGCTGATGCTAAAATGCCTACTCATTTTTGGGCAGAAGCAATAGCAAATGCATATTTTACCCAAAACAAAACCCTAATCAACAAAAGGCTAAACAAAACACCTTACAACATTATTAATGGAAGGATTCCAAGTGTAAAATTTTTACATACATTTGGTTGTAGATGTTTTGTTTTCAATGATTTTGAAAGCCTTGAAAAATTTGACAAAAAAGTAGAAAAAGGTATTTTTCTTGGTTATTCTTTGTCCTCAAAAGCATATAGAATTTTTATTCTCAACACAAGGACAATCAGAGAAAGTCTGTATGTTTTATTTGATGACTCATCAGAAACAGAGGTTTCTGATGAATACATGAAAGAAATAATTTTTTCTGACAAACAAGAAAATTATGAACATCTCTTTGAAATGATAACTGAAGATTTCTTAGAACATGATAATTCTTTAAAAAAACAAATCAATAGATACTTCATGTACTAACCCTACAGAACAAGTGAGTAGTACATCAGAAACTCAGAATTCTGATACAATACACACAACTGAGGCAACTGTTCAGGGGGAAACTTCAAATCCATCAGAACCAACAACTTTTCACAACAAGTTAAGATGGATCAAAGGACATGTTCATTCTGACATCATTGGCAATCCAGCAGATGGTGTGAGAACAAGATCTGCAACTGCATATGAGTGTGCATTTGCTGGGTTCTTAAGCAAGATAGAACCCAAATCTGTCAAAGAAGCTCTAAATGACTCAGACTGGATTCAAGCTATGCAAGAAGAGCTTGATCAGTTTGAAAGGAGCAAACCCAAGCCAAATGACAAATCTGTCATAGGCTCAAAATGGGTATTCAGGAATAAATATGATGAAAACGACATAATCACCAGGAACAAAGCAAGGTTAGTGGTCAAAGGTTATTGTCAACAAGAAGGTATTGATTATGATGAAACTTTTACACCAGTAGCTAGATTAGAAGCTTTAAGAATTTTTCTTGCTTATGCTGCATCCAAAGATTTCATAGTTTATCAAATGGATGTAAAATCAGCTTTCCTGAATGGTAAAATTGAGGAAGAAGTTTATGTGCAGCTGTTACACCCCCAAAATACCACCTAGGGAATGTCCCTGCTAGGCGTGTGACGTACCAACAATGAGCCACTAATTACATTGAACCCATACAACTTTCTGTATAAAGTTCTCAATCATTAATAAAATACCATCAACAAGTTTAAATGAAAACCAATATGTTCAGCGGAAGCAAATAGTAAACCAAGGTTAAACAGTTTCAAAACCAATGTATAGTATCAAGAAATCAATCGCATGAATCCCTCCAATCGACCCATGACCACTCCAGCTACTCCAGACAGCAAGTTCCCAATCATAGACATCTAACGACCTGCGAGCATGCAACAAGTGTATCAGGCAAGGCTAGTGAGTTCATAGTTTTACGAAAATGTTAGTTACCAAGTATTTAGTTCAGTTCATTGCATGTAATGTAGATAATAACCCGAGTACCATACAAGGTGGCTACCAGATTGTTTTACCCGTCCCCATTGCCCCCTATCTAAGCAATGGTCATGATTTAAGGTCATTAATTCACGCCCGTCCTCGCAGGTACGATGTGAGGTTGCCAAGCCTAATAGCGCTATCAACTAACACCCCGTTACCTCTCAGGTAACTATTCGGTATAAGATGTGACTTAAATGATAGGAAAGAGTGTATTATCTAACATTTCCAGTTTAGTTCACAAAACGTATTCCTCTCAGGAATACCCGATTGATTTACCCAAGACCCATTCCTCCCAAGAATGCCCAAAAGACTTTCCCAACCACCGGGACGCATGCTCAAGAGATGAACTCACCTTAGTTTTGCTCGGTAAGACTAGTTATATGTTCAAGTTGCTCAAAACGATCCTAACATGGGTACCATTAACAATCAGTCGTATATCGCTTAATCTTTATATTCTATACACACATTACACAAGTAGGCACCGTATAATATCATGCAAGTTGTGGCCAACAATCATGCAGCACAAGTATTTCATATCATTAAACACCGAATTCATAACATAGTGAGTGTTTGGTTCATAAGTGATCCATATTACCAGTCTACACAACTCATGGCAACTAAATCCATTCAATGATCACCCTAGTGTTTGACTTAACCGAATTAACGACCCAAATACAATTTATAATTCCACTTTAGTATTAATACTTGTTTACCAATTAAAGTTAATAACAACCCCTTTTGTTTCGGCCCACACTAGCACCACCCCTTGACATGTTAACCCAACCTTCTGTCCAGCCCCAAACATTTCCCTAAACAATCCTGTTTCCCCTTATGCTCAGCCCAATGCTCCCAATTATTCAACATACATGTCCGATTTTCATGAAAGCCCAATACCCTTTTATTTCATAACAGTGGCTTTTTATTAAGCAATTACACCCAAATCAAATAACACCATAATTCTAATTACTCAGCATAACTTAATCGGCTCATCAGGAAAATAATCAACCAGTTTCGATAACTCCCTAATATGACTCCTATACATCAATAGGGCATATTCAATCCATGCATGATATTAAAATAAGTTAGTCTATCTAAACAATCCGTACATACACCAATCGCACACATTGTGATTACCTTTATCCCATACGTACATGTTAATTAATCAATTCTGTTACAATTTATATTAATCATTAAGATTTTCCCATAGCCATAACACTCACAGTTTCATCATGACCCATACTCGAACTTAACCTGAAGGATCGTTTGTGTGACCCAAACAAGTCGTTCAGAAGAGATCTCGTCCAATACGAAAGGCTGAAACAGACGTATCGGAGTTATTTCAGCTGATTTGCACTTAGATTCACTTAAACCGTCTCTTGTATTGATATCAGATCGTTTTACAATGCTGGAGACACTTCGGCAGAGCTTCGCTACCGGAAACCAAACGTTACAAATGAAATGGACAAGGCACGTATTTATAGGCAAGCTCATTTCGCACGAATTGACTTCACACGAAATGGCCAGTGCCATTTCGTGCGAAATTGTCACAACATCCATTTCGTGCGAAATGGTCTATCCTACATGTTTCTCTATTTTTCTCATATTTCGTGCCCTGATGTATCTAATCTAATACAAGACTCGATACAAGACGAAGTCGACAGACATATGCACCAACAGACTCCCCCTTGGATGTTGACGAAGTCTTTAGTGTCGAGTCTTCGGTATGTCAACTCTTCAGTCTTTATCAGTCTTTTCGCTCTCTCTAAAATATTCTCCATTGTAAGCATCCTCAATCTCTATCTTCTCTCTCTCTCTCTCTTCCAAAGCTCAACCTGTCTCTGTCTTCTCTTGATCAGATCTCTTGATTCCTTAAGTTCTTTAGCATCAGTAGCTTGTGTGGACATCAGGATTCAAACTTGGCTCTCTATCATTCAAACTCCCTCTTGAATGATGATCCATAATCTGTATCTGAATCTTGAACACGGTTCTAGGATCAGAAACTGGCTCTAGCATCTTCAGAATCCCCCTTTCGATAAGCTGAGATCGCAGTCTGACTTTCTCGTTCTAGGATCGTGACCTGGCTCAAATTCTGCTCAGGCTTAATGCAAAAGTCCACAGGAATCGGAACCTGGCTTGTATCTGCATATCTTCAGGAATCAAAACCTGACTGCTTCTGCTTGCAAAAACTCTACCTCAAACATAAATTTCACAAATTTAACAATTTGACAAATTTATAAATCACTTGCAGGTATCGTTAATCATCAACAACTTACTTTTGGGTAGATTTATTTATAAAAAATTTCATTTCAAAATCAACTCTCCCAGCCCACTGTTGTTTCATCATGTTTAGCACTAGGAATTTTGAAAATCAGCTTTTCAACATCAGTTGTCGAAAATCTTTTTGGATTTTTAAAAATTTTATACTAAAACACAATCTTTTTGATTTTTTTTAAAGGAAAGTAGTAAAGAAATATTTACAGACAATATTTTTGTGAGTTTGTGTTAGAGGATCATATCAGTTTATGAGACAAATCACTAACACTGTTAAGCTTTAAACATTTTAAGTTCTAAACGATTCACTTAGATTGTCAGTATACTGATCCACTTAAATTTTCACACAAAGTTCAATTGATACGAGATACGAGATTAGTGTTTTAAGAACTTAAACATATTCGCGTGTCCCACCTCAGAATATACTCCCGTATCCAGACTCCTATATTCAGTCTTACAGGTGAATGTACACTAATGATATCTGTAAAAGGGTAAATGCGAGACCATGAGAGCTCAGGCTATTGCTTCCGCAAAATCAGAGAGATGATGGTTCGACTTTAGGTGTGTTCCCTTTAGAGAATCTTTTCTTCAACAACACATGATTAACATTTTTCAATGTTTCATCATTTTTTATGCTGAGGGTGGGCTTTAAGATTAAAGCAGTGCAAAGTATTATACGAGGACTAGGCTATTGCTCCCGCAAAATCAGAAGTCCAGGTATAATACCCCAGATATCACCACGCACAAAGACCTAGTATGTCAGAAATAGAAAGCCCTTCAAACAAGATTTCAGGGGTTACCTATATATCCGAGAGATGTTCCCCACGAAATAAGTAAGTATTTGATATTTAGGTTTATATCTCGACAACAATCTACTAAGCGTGCGAAAACCTACTGGCATATCATCAGTGAGACCGTTTATCACATTAGACTTTCCATTTCTTTAGCATGCTGTGATTGTCTACTGATGTACTATCATTTCCTCTTTTTCACAACAAAACTCATTTTTTTAATTTTTCGATGTTTTTGGATTTTTCAAATTTTTGAAATTTCTAAAATTTTTACTCCCCCTAAAATCAAAATTATGTTTCAAATTTTGGTTTTCAAGTAAAATTTGAAAACAAACTGTATAACCAGTTTGACCTTTTATTTGTACAGTTTAAATGACAACATGATGTGAATTGCATCAATTCGCTATCCACTTGGCATAAACAATCAGAACTTCCCCTGACAACAAACTATTTTCCCATTATGATTTCAAAACACTTAAGTTTGTTTTAATCAAAATGGTTTTTCCGGAAAATAAGTTTTGTTGATTTCATTTGTAAGATCGGGGTTATGATCATCACTTTGTTTTCTCAATCATTTTGTATGAAAGTTAAATCAAGTTCAACTTAATGACCTTGATTAACCACTTGTCGGTGAAAACCTTTTTTTTAACCACTTGTAAGTTTACTTATCAATCATACCACTTGTAGGTCGTAATATCATTGAATTTCTCAAGAAAGATGCCGATTCCTACTCCCCAATTACCAACCTGGGAGTTTCGAGAAGTCATCGTTTGTAAAAATTTATCAATTCTCAACAACATTTTTCAAGAATGATGTCGATTCCTGCTCCTCGATTACCAACTTGGGAGCTCCGGCAAGCCCAGACTTTTAGTCATGATAGGTTCTATCCCAGTTACTAACCTGGGTTGAACCATCTTCATCTGGTTTACTTGTTTTCATTTCATAAAATTCCTTAACCCCTTTGACCTTCCCGTCAATCATTTTCCAAAAATATTTTGCATTGTGGGGTTAAAGGCTTTTTCAACATCAAATTCTTTCTTTTCAGAAAAAAATTGATTTGAAATTTCAACTTTTCCAACTTTTTGATTTTAAAATTTCAGCTCGCAAGGGTGGAAAATTTGCATCATCCAATGGCGGAACTGAATTTTCTTCTTTTATCACAACTTGTGGCTCCTCTGACTTTGACGAGTCAGATTCATCATCAGAACTAGCATCTGAATTCTTAACAACCCACTTTTGGTTGTTAAGCTTCACTTTTCTTCTGTAAAACTCTTTGAACATTCACCAATGTCACACCCCGACCACGTAGAACATACAAAACGTGGCGGAAACATCGGGGGGTGTTGTAACAGAATTAATGTTTCAAATCCATGGCAATTGAAATTTCGTTTTATTCAATAGAAGTGTTACAATGTCTTAACAAACAAGGAAATACAACATAATTAACTAGTCTTGCATCTTTTATTGTCACTAAAGCCCAAGTCAGCCTATGTGTATCTTGATCATCTTATGCTTCATTTCCTGAAAAACACATGTGAAAATATGGTACGTCAGCATAAAAATGCCGGTGAGATACATAGGTTTTGTGAAAATAGGTTTCATGACTTATGCTTGAGAAAATGTTTAGTCATGAACCTTGTTATTTGCTTTGTTTTGTAAATCATTTGAAAAACGATAAGATCAGATGATATGTATAAATAAATGTCAGGTTAAATGAATAACCATGTAAAATGAGTTTGTATAAGATAAGTTGTTTGTAAAACAATGTCTTGTGAAAAGTATGTTATTTGTATAAAATGTTATATATCTCAAATTGAAATGATTCAAATAACGCTACGATATGTAATACCATACAAACACTTATATATAGGAAGTACCAGCGGCGTATCCACCATGCTTGTATCACATTACACACGCATCATTACTTAATCACTTAATCAAACCAAACCAATCAATGTAAAATGTCTATGTTTAATCCAATGGTCAATGTATTGAATAATATGTCAAAATGCATGATCAATGTAAATCATGTAATGTGTAACCTAAATGATATGTATGGCTAGTGAAAACGCATTAACTAAACCATAGGTGAAATGCACAAAAACAAAGTATTGAAGTAAAACTTGGTTTAAATCAACGTTATGTTTTGTGTAAATGCATGATCAATGTCAATCATGTTAAAATGTCTATGTCGAAATGTCTATGTCAAATGTCTATGTCAAACTGTCTATGTCAAAATGTCTATGTCAAAATGTCATGTATGGCTAGTGAAATGTCTCAACTAAACCATATGCACAAAAGCAAAGTATTGAAGTAAAACTGTGTTTAAATCAATATTATGTCTTGTGTAAATGCATGATCAAGGTCAATCATGTAATGTGTAAATGCATGATCAAGGTCAATCATGTAATGTGTAAATGCATGATCAATGTCAATCATGTAATGTGTAAATGCATGATCAAGGTCAATCATGTAATGTGTAAATGCATGCTATACTGAATATGAACATTTATGCGGTGTTGTTATAATGCATACATCCAAGCCTTGCGACTGTGGTGATAAACCCTTAAACAAATTAAAGGTCTATCTGTGTAAATATCATCGAATTCGGTCATTCCTTTCTGTCCCCTTTCCCTGGGATGTCCGGAACGGGAGTTGTCAATTCCTATGGTACCACTACCTACTAACGAACGGCGTAGCTAATGTTAATGAATGTATTGTCCCATGTAAACAAACCAAATGTCATACCAAAATGTAGGCATGTGATGAAATGAATCTGTACTAAGTATGCAACAAATGAACATACATAGCATGTGATGTGATGTGATGTAAAACAATGTACTAAGTAATGCACACTATGGGCATACCTAGCATAAAATGTCATGTAAAACAATGTACTAAGTAATGCACACAATGGGCACACCTAGCATGAAATGTAATGTAAAACGATGTACCAAGTAATGCACACAGTGGGCACACCTAGCATGAAATGAAATGTAAAACGATGTACCAAGTAATGCACACAATGGGCACACCTAGCATAAAATGTAATGAAATCATGTACTATAATGTACTAACGAACATAGCATGTATATGATGTGAAAACAGGACAGCATGAAAGTAACAAGTAGGCACATGTGTTCCACCCCAAAACAGTTTGGAAAACAGTAAAAGAGGGGTCTATGTACTCACTTGAGATTGCTCAGTTGTCTAAAGATAACCACCAAACAGTGCTAGAGATCTCGGAATCAAACGGCACCTAATATAGGTAACTATGTTAATTAACCGGACCTAGATCGGAAGATCGGGTAGCATTAGGGTTTGTAAACCAAACGAGTGTAGAGACTCGTGTCATTTGGTTTAACAAAGCCTACATGCTAAATGAAACTTAACCTAACTGCTTACGACCCATTACGACCCGTTTAGGTAGCTTATGCTACTTTAACGCGTCGTTCGCGTGAAACGCGTTCGGACCGCCTAACTAGTCCTATGACAAGTGTTATATGCCTAAATATGTTACATAATCAGTTATGTGACAAAAGTTTAGGTTACATATGCTTAATTACCAATTATACATGAAAAGGGTATTCTGGTAATTTACCTAAGGCATATAAACTACCTATCATACAACTACTTAAACGATGTGACCATAGGGTATAACCTCGGAAGGTTATTCCCTACATACTATGGTCACCTAATGTGTTTGGTCGGATCCTAATGATCGACCAAACTGGGTCGGGTTCGAAGGTATAAGCGATTTATTAGATCGCTTACCCTACGACCCTAAACAACGTGGTAATCAGTAGGCATAGTCCCAAGGGACTATAACCAACGTGATTACACTCACGTTGCGAAGTTCAAACGAACTTCGCATTGACCATTACTGGTCAACGCTGAAAGTCAAACAAAGTTTGATTTTCTGACTCGAAAAGCAGTAAAAATAAGGAAAAGAACGAAAGAATACTTACGAAGGGTCCCCGAATGCTAATCCCGATCCAAGAACTCAGGTATGAAACAATGGTTTCAACTTAGAGCTCTCAAATCAGAATTCTTGTGCAAAATGAGGTTGTGTGGGTTGGGTATTTATAGGAATACCCGAACCGTTAGGATCGTTTCATGGAAAACGTGCCATGATCCAACCCGTACACTTGTCAGAACCTTATGGAAGCTACATATGAGTCTTATCTTAGTGACTAAGCAACTTAAAACATGTGGTTAAGGATCAATCAGCTGCAACTTGTATTTAGAACATGGAATCTGGTCCAGAATAGGCAGTCGCGTAGCGCGACTGCATAGGCCCTTAGGGCTCGCGCTACGCCACTGCCTCCCAGTTCCAGAAATGTTTCAAAAGTGACAGGTTTAGTCCCTGCAGCCCGTTTAAGCGATTTTCGATGCGTTTGAACCCCGTTAACCTCATTTCAAGGCTCTAAAATGAAGTTAAAGTATAGGGAACTCAAAACATGCTCAAAAATATGCCGGAGGTTGGTTCGTTTGGCCGTACGAACGCGATGTTCGCTTAATTACGACGGAATGCGCATAAGCGCGAAAAACGATCCAAATGACGCGACGAATGGATTTTTCTTATGGCGAACACTAAAATATAATGTAGTCATGCTTACATAAATTTTTGGATGTCCAGATGTATTCAGAACGTAAGTTATGCGCGAAAATGCAAACTTGTGCACTTTTTGACACTTTTAGTCCCTGAATGACCCAAAAGTTTATTTTAGCATACCGAACCCCTCAAAGCCTATTTCTAAGCTATGTAAAGGATATTTATGGTATGTTTAACTTATGGTCATGTTCCGGAATGTCTGTTACAGTTCAAATTGGCATACTTTCGCAGTTTTGTCAACTTTAGTCCCTGTAAGCGATTTAACTTTGATTTCACCACACCAAACCTTCCAAAACTTATATCTAAGTTATGTATAGGTTATTTAAGGTATGTTAAGCCTATTTCACTATTCCGGAGTGTTCGTTGCATTAAACTGGTTATATTTACGCATTAGTGCGCGTATAACCTTCCATAAAGCGATTTAGAGCTTGAAATCGAACATGAGTCGATATGTGCAAAAGATACACATATTTATACAAGTCCAAAGTATGAAATACATTATTTCATTGGTTTGGAATTTGTTTGATGGCCGTGGAGGCACAGGTGTTACAGTCTCCCCTACTTTAGGAAATTTCGTCCCGAAATTTATTTAGAGGAAACTTGTGAGAGTTTAAAACATGAAGTTGAAAAGATCAAATAACATTGGTTAGGGTTCTTGAACTTCTAGTAACCTTAATAACATTATGTTTTCAATGTAAGAGGGACACTTATATACAAGTATATGAAGCGTCATTGGTGCGTCCACCATGCCTCCATTACATCGTTCTCATTTTGTTATTGTTGTCACTATCGGTTCCTTCACATAATAAATCTTACTGGATTTCTGTGCACTAAATTTCATAATTATGTGCGCATCCATAATTAGAGAATTCCTTGCACAGTTCACACAGTCTATTTTATAATGTGTAGGGTAAAACCAAATGAACAATCCTGTGATGAGCGTGACTTAGACCGCCATAGAGTCCTTTTAATTAAATCAATAAATGATCTAAATAGACTATCAAGGAGTCTGTCCAGCTACATCACTAGATGTCGTTCTTTAACCAAATTGTGAATCAATCTTTTTGATTAGACCACTAAAGGGTCTCTTAAGAATCATGGAGCGGTACAATATAATCCAAGGGTCTTAACTATTACATAGAAGCCCATTAAGGATTTAAGGTAGTACCTTTTGAATATCCTACTATGAATCCCTCATATGAAGATATGAAAGATTCTACGAGGATTTGGATAACGAATATCCAGAGTATACCAAAAACACAAAAATCTATAAATGAAAACACAAAATATGTAAATACATAGTCACATAACCACAAAATTGTTTGTTAATTTGTCTTGTTACTTGCGTACATGCATTTAAAGCACACTAGGAATCCATTCAGCGGATTTCATTTAGTACTTTAAACGTTATCAAGAATCTAACTATAAAGATAGAAAGATTTTTGAAGAGAAAATTCGATTTCGATTATAAAGAACCGAAATGTTCGAATTAAGGTACATAAGGAATCCAATTAAGGACTCTGATTTGAATATGATGATCATCCACAAGGGTCTAATTATGGAGATAAAAAGATCCCATATGGATTTTAGAAGTTGAAGATGCTTTGAATTCTTGCACGGGATGTGCTTAAGTCAAAACATGAAGTAAAATGCTTATGAGGTTGAGATGCTAGATATGTCAAGGCGACATATGAAGCAGAATTTGAAAGTAAATGTGTGAGGAAAATATATTTGGAAAACTATGCATGGGAAAAAAATTGTTTTTGAAACCTTATATATAATATTTTGAAATAAAGTAGGTGTATTAGATAGATATATTTACAAAAATGTTTTAAAATCATGCGAGATGAATTTTGAAATTATGTATAAGGTTTTTGAAAGACATGAATGATGCTTTTCGAAATCATGCACTTGATCAGAAAATGTATTGTGTTAATATTGTCTTCAGACTATATGAAATATTTTGAAATTAGAAAGGTTGGTTTTGATAACATGGCCAATGTTTTTGAAATAACATAGACAATGCATCTAGAAAAATTGTTTTCAAACTATATGAAATGTTTTGAGATCACGAAGATTGTTTTTGAAATACTGGTACTGTGTATGTTGAAAAATCGAAATGTAATGGGTATGAGATTTGAAAATACCCTTAGGTATCTAACCAAGGATTTAAAAGCACAGATGTGCGAAAAGTACGATTACTCATAATGTCACTTAATTTTCTGTACTTTGTTTCTTAGAGTGAAATGAGTACTTAAAATTTTCGAGGGAATCATGAGCAATCATTTGAAAGAGAGAAATCACAAGAGTAGTTTGTAAGGTACATAGTTCTTTGATGTAGGTATCATAGGAAAAGTCATACACGCATGTAATTATACTTGTATATCAGAATTGTGAACAACAACTTTTATTTATGAACGAGACATATTGTTTCACAATACACGAAAACAAAAGAAACAAAGGCATAAGACAACAACATCCTTTGTTCAGCTAAATGCTCATCCGTGGGTCGGATTTGCATTAGCTAGCTTTGGGCATTGGTTTCTGTAGTGGGTCAGATCCCCACAATTGTAACAGGCACCAGGTGGGTAGTGTGGTCGTGCAGCTTGACCCTGTTGCTGAGCAAGAGGCTGAGCAACTTGTCGAGCCGGGTTCTGAACCGCGGGATTCTGAGCAGACCGACAAAAATTGGCAAGATGGCCTGACTTCCCACAGTTAGTACAGAAACGGCATGGAAGTTGCGGCTGGTGGTGACTGTTGCATCTATTGCACAACGGTGCATTCCCTGAATAGGGTTTCTTCGCTGGAGGCTGTGCGGGTTGGTTGGGAGCTGCCTGGTTAGCTTGGGCAGTGACAGCATAGTTTTGGGAAGCCTTACGCTTCTTTGCCCTCTTCGAAGAACCAGAGTCCTTTCCATTCTTGTTTTGACCCTTCTTGCTATCCCCCTTGTCAGCCAACTGTTTCTTGCCCTTGTCACCCTTCCGGTGTAACTTGTTCTTCCTGATCTGCGACTCAGTCAGCGTTGCTGATAACTCGATTGCCTGACGAAGTGTGGCAGGGTTACTACCAGTAAGGATGTCTTGTACCGAGTCGGGTAGGCCGTCGATGTATCTCTCGATAGCCTTGTCGAGTGGGGTAACCATAGTCGGACAAAGCAGACTCAACTCTTCAAACCGATCAGTATAAGCCCTGTGCTCACCATTATCTTGCTTCAAATCATCAAATTCCTTCTCCAAAGCTCGCTGCTCATGACGAGGACAGAATTCCCTCATCATAAGGGCTCTAAGCTCAGCCCATGTCTGTGCAAGAGCAACTTCTGCACCCCTGTCTCTCATAATCCCGTTCCACCATGTCAAAGCCCTTTTCTGAAATACGCTCAAAGCAAACTCGACTTTGCGATTATCCAGACACTGCACATGGCGGAAAGTATTCTCACTGCTCTCGAACCACTGAAGAAGCCCAGTCGCTCCTTCAGAACCACTAAACTTGAGTGGTTTAGCCTGATTAAAATCCTTGTACTTGCATGGAACATTGTTGTTGTTGTTATTGTTGGCTTGGTTCCATTGAGCAAAGAGATTTGAAAATTGAGCAGCCATCTGCTGCGCAATAATTTCTGCCAGCTCGGCAGTCTCTATCTGGCTTTCGCGTCGAGGAGGCATTCTGAAAGAGGGAACATGAAAGGAAACGAGAGAGAGAATTAGACGAAAAGAATGAGATGAAACAAATCTGATGAAAGCAAGGATAGTGGTCATTTGTTTGTTACTACAAAGCAACAAACGACATATAGTGACAAATCAAAGTAAATGGGTCGAAAATAATGTATCGCGAAGACATGCTCGCCTATAAGTGAACACTCATCCCAAGAATTCCCAGGTAAGCACAACTGGTCTCGCGTCTGATGAGATGTATACGAAGTGCTTGCCTAGACAGAAAACCCAGAATACAGGCATTCACCCTTCCAGTTTGCACGTGTTCACATTATTTAAAACCCAAAACTTTGATGAGATTTTGAAAATTCAAAGGGGTTCAAAACCATATAACAGAGGGTTCAAAACCTTGTTAATTAATCATCCTAGAACAGATGATTAGTTTTTAAAGCGGTTTTGAAATTTATGTTCTTGTTGTGGTTGTCGCCTAAGGATAGGTGACAGTAGTGTTTTATGACTAAACGCAAGTAAGCTCGCGTTAGGGTCCTAAGAAAGTTATAGACTAGGTCAAAGCATTACTAATAACCTAATTCCCTATAACCATTGGCTCTGATACCATCTTTTCTGTCACACCCCGACCACGTAGAACATACAAAACGTGGCGGAAACATCGGGGGGTGTTGTAACAGAATTAATGTTTCAAATCCATGGCAATTGAAATTTCGTTTTATTCAATAGAAGTGTTACAATGTCTTAACAAACAAGGAAATACAACATAATTAACTAGTCTTGCATCTTTTATTGTCACTAAAGCCCAAGTCAGCCTATGTGTATCTTGATCATCTTATGCTTCATTTCCTGAAAAACACATGTGAAAATATGGTACGTCAGCATAAAAATGCCGGTGAGATACATAGGTTTTGTGAAAATAGGTTTCATGACTTATGCTTGAGAAAATGTTTAGTCATGAACCTTGTTATTTGCTTTGTTTTGTAAATCATTTGAAAAACGATAAGATCAGATGATATGTATAAATAAATGTCAGGTTAAATGAATAACCATGTAAAATGAGTTTGTATAAGATAAGTTGTTTGTAAAACAATGTCTTGTGAAAAGTATGTTATTTGTATAAAATGTTATATATCTCAAATTGAAATGATTCAAATAACGCTACGATATGTAATACCATACAAACACTTATATATAGGAAGTACCAGCGGCGTATCCACCATGCTTGTATCACATTACACACGCATCATTACTTAATCACTTAATCAAACCAAACCAATCAATGTAAAATGTCTATGTTTAATCCAATGGTCAATGTATTGAATAATATGTCAAAATGCATGATCAATGTAAATCATGTAATGTGTAACCTAAATGATATGTATGGCTAGTGAAAACGCATTAACTAAACCATAGGTGAAATGCACAAAAACAAAGTATTGAAGTAAAACTTGGTTTAAATCAACGTTATGTTTTGTGTAAATGCATGATCAATGTCAATCATGTTAAAATGTCTATGTCGAAATGTCTATGTCAAATGTCTATGTCAAAATGTCTATGTCAAAATGTCTATGTCAAAATGTCATGTATGGCTAGTGAAATGTCTCAACTAAACCATATGCACAAAAGCAAAGTATTGAAGTAAAACTGTGTTTAAATCAATATTATGTCTTGTGTAAATGCATGATCAAGGTCAATCATGTAATGTGTAAATGCATGATCAAGGTCAATCATGTAATGTGTAAATGCATGATCAATGTCAATCATGTAATGTGTAAATGCATGATCAAGGTCAATCATGTAATGTGTAAATGCATGCTATACTGAATATGAACATTTATGCGGTGTTGTTATAATGCATACATCCAAGCCTTGCGACTGTGGTGATAAACCCTTAAACAAATTAAAGGTCTATCTGTGTAAATATCATCGAATTCGGTCATTCCTTTCTGTCCCCTTTCCCTGGGATGTCCGGAACGGGAGTTGTCAATTCCTATGGTACCACTACCTACTAACGAACGGCGTAGCTAATGTTAATGAATGTATTGTCCCATGTAAACAAACCAAATGTCATACCAAAATGTAGGCATGTGATGAAATGAATCTGTACTAAGTATGCAACAAATGAACATACATAGCATGTGATGTGATGTGATGTAAAACAATGTACTAAGTAATGCACACTATGGGCATACCTAGCATAAAATGTCATGTAAAACAATGTACTAAGTAATGCACACAATGGGCACACCTAGCATGAAATGTAATGTAAAACGATGTACCAAGTAATGCACACAGTGGGCACACCTAGCATGAAATGAAATGTAAAACGATGTACCAAGTAATGCACACAATGGGCACACCTAGCATAAAATGTAATGAAATCATGTACTATAATGTACTAACGAACATAGCATGTATATGATGTGAAAACAGGACAGCATGAAAGTAACAAGTAGGCACATGTGTTCCACCCCAAAACAGTTTGGAAAACAGTAAAAGAGGGGTCTATGTAATCACTTGAGATTGCTCAGTTGTCTAAAGATAACCACCAAACAGTGCTAGAGATCTCGGAATCAAACGGCACCTAATATAGGTAACTATGTTAATTAACCGGACATAGATCGGAAGATCGGGTAGCATTAGGGTTTGTAAACCAAACGAGTGTAGAGACTCGTGTCATTTGGTTTAACAAAGCCTACATGCTAAATGAAACTTAACCTAA
The DNA here is from genome assembly GCA_030545235.1 of Helianthus tuberosus. Classification (NCBI taxonomy): domain Eukaryota; kingdom Viridiplantae; phylum Streptophyta; class Magnoliopsida; order Asterales; family Asteraceae; genus Helianthus; species Helianthus tuberosus. Next base: position 39,149 of record JARYGA010011277.1, on the reverse strand, counting down.
CTGCTTACGACCCATTACGACCCGTTTAGGTAGCTTATGCTACTTTAACGCGTCGTTCGCGTGAAACGCGTTCGGACCGCCTAACTAGTCCTATGACAAGTGTTATATGCCTAAACATGTTACATAATCAGTTATGTGACAAAAGTTTAGGTTACATATGCTTAATTACCAATTATACATGAAAAGGGTATTCTGGTAATTTACCTAAGGCATATAAACTACCTATCATACAACTACTTAAACGATGTGACCATAGGGTATAACCTCGGAAGGTTATTCCCTACCTACTATGGTCACCTAATGTGTTTGGTCGGATCCTAATGATCGACCAAACTGGGTCGGGTTCGAAGGTATAAGCGATTTATTAGATCGCTTACCCTACGACCCTAAACAACGTGGTAATCAGTAGGCATAGTCCCAAGGGACTATAACCAACGTGATTACACTCACGTTGCGAAGTTCAAACGAACTTCGCATTGACCATTACTGGTCAACGCTGAAAGTCAAACAAAGTTTGACTTTCTGACTCGAAAAGCAGTAAAAATAAGGAAAAGAACGAAAGAATACTTACGAAGGGTCCCCGAATGCTAATCCCGATCCAAGAACTCAGGTATGAAACAATGGTTTCAACTTAGAGCTCTCAAATCAGAATTCTTGTGCAAAATGAGGTTGTGTGGGTTGGGTATTTATAGGAATACCCGAACCGTTAGGATCGTTTCATGGAAAACGTGCCATGATCCAACCCGTACACTTGTCAGAACCTTATGGAAGCTACATATGAGTCTTATCTTAGTGACTAAGCAACTTAAAACATGTGGTTAAGGATCAATCAGCTGCAACTTGTATTTAGAACATGGAATCTGGTCCAGAATAGGCAGTCGCGTAGCGCGACTGCATAGGCCCTTAGGGCTCGCGCTACGCCACTGCCTCCCAGTTCCAGAAATGTTTCAAAAGTGACAGGTTTAGTCCCTGCAGCCCGTTTAAGCGATTTTCGATGCGTTTGAACCCCGTTAACCTCATTTCAAGGCTCTAAAATGAAGTTAAAGTATAGGGAACTCAAAACATGCTCAAAAATATGCCGGAGGTTGGTTCGTTTGGCCGTACGAACGCGATGTTCGCTTAATTACGACGGAATGCGCATAAGCGCGAAAAACGATCCAAATGACGCGACGAATGGATTTTTCTTATGGCGAACACTAAAATATAATGTAGTCATGCTTACATAAATTTTTGGATGTCCAGATGTATTCAGAACGTAAGTTATGCGCGAAAATGCAAACTTGTGCACTTTTTGACACTTTTAGTCCCTGAATGACCCAAAAGTTTATTTTAGCATACCGAACCCCTCAAAGCCTATTTCTAAGCTATGTAAAGGATATTTATGGTATGTTTAACTTATGGTCATGTTCCGGAATGTCTGTTACAGTTCAAATTGGCATACTTTCGCAGTTTTGTCAACTTTAGTCCCTGTAAGCGATTTAACTTTGATTTCACCACACCAAACCTTCCAAAACTTATATCTAAGTTATGTATAGGTTATTTAAGGTATGTTAAGCCTATGTCACTATTCCGGAGTGTTCGTTGCATTAAACTGGTTATATTTACGCATTAGTGCGCGTATAACCTTCCAGAAAGCGATTTAGAGCTTGAAATCGAACATGAGTCGATATGTGCAAAAGATACACATATTTATACAAGTCCAAAGTATGAAATACATTATTTCATTGGTTTGGCATTTGTTTGATGGCCGTGGAGGCACAGGTGTTACAACCAACCTCAAACTTTAATTTTTTGAAAACTTTAAATTGTTTGGTTGGTGGTTCAATGTCAACCATCTTTTCTTTTAGTTTTTCAGAGACCCCCCTGTTTTGTTCGGATTGCCTTTGGACAATTCCTGGAAATATGACCAACTGTTTTGCATTGAAAACAGGTTATTGTCTCCTTCTTCTGAGCAACATCCTTCTTCATTCCCTCTTGCTTCTTAGCAAGGAATTCTTTGTTTGTCTGCTTCCTGGACAAATTTTCTTTTTCTTCTTCAGATGATGTTCCTGAAACAAAAACGGTTTTTGGTTTATAAATTTTCTCATTTTTATGATTTCTAGATGGAATAAAACCTAAACCTTTGTTTTTGAAATTACCGTTATGGTTTGGTTTCTTTTGAAAATTCGAACCAGAACTGTAACCTTTTTTCTTGTTTAACCTTTGTTTGACTCTTGAGGTGTATTGTTTAGGTTTTTCAGTAAGATTTACATCTTTTATTTCAGAAATGTTAATTTTTGTTAGTTTGAAAACCTTTTTGATCATTTCAGTTTTAACATCTCTTATTGGAAATTCTTCATCAGAATATAATTTGTTAGAATCATTCAAAGTATATGCTACTTTGAATGTTTCGTCATTCAAATTATTTTGTGATAACAGAAAATCTTTATTGTAAACCCGTTTGCCCTTTTTGATTGTTGGACTTGAAATGTCGGACTCAGACTTTGACTCTGATTTTGACTCCTCCGTTTCATCTTTATCCAACACCTGATCGACCACTTTCTTAATTATCTCTGATTCATGATCAGTGTCAGACGATGTGAAAGTGACATCAATGTTGTCTGGCAAGTTATCTGAAGGCTCAGATTCCCACTGTAAGTTGGTTGCCTTTTTGACTCTTTCTGAATTTGGATTTCGTGGAGAATATCCATTTTCAAGCGGAGGTGGACACTTGTTATAACTGGCACTTTGTTTCTTACCAGAATTCTTAACTTCAGTATCCTCTTTTGTTTCGGATTTCTTCACTTCAGATGTTTCTTCTTCAAATGCTTTCATGCCTTCCACTGTAGGATAAATCCTGTCAATCACATAAGAAGAACATGAGTAACTTTTCAATAATTTGTTTACTCTTCCAGTTTCTATCCTCTGAGTTTCCAATTTCTTTTCAAGCTCAGCACACATATCAATGTAATAATTGACCATTTCCTGCTTTATCATGTATGCTCCATTGAGTGTCTTCATAGCTGTAGCTTGTTCACTGCTTGACTCGTTATATTGATTCATGGCTTTGTTTAGAACATCATACGATTCTTTCAATCTGTTCATGTTGTGAATCAACTCGTTGTTGTGTTTTTTCATAATCTCGCAGTTTTCACAATTCTCCGACCCCTTTTCTGCATCTGCTTCCTTTTTAATCTCGAAAGCTGGAATTTCTTTGTCCTGCGTTTTTATCACTCGGACTTCTTCATCATCATGTTTATTTCTCTCAGCTAGAAATTTTAAATGCTCTTTCATTCTTTATGCATAATACGAATTATCATCATCATGATCATCTTGTTTTTCAACCTTCTTCTTTGCCATTTGAGCCCTTTCAGCATCTCTCTCGGCTAGATATTTTAAGTGCTCTTTCATACTATCTGCCCAATACGAATTATCATCAGCACTGTCTTCAACGATTTTAGCAACAAAAGCTTTAGCCTTTAAGATCTCTTCATCCGGACAATATTTGTCCTAGCTAAAACCTTCTGGCAATCTTTCATCCTCTTGATTAACTAGATAAGCTTTCTTTGGTTCTTCAATCTCCTTCCTTGCATGTGAAGTTTGTGGCGATTGTTGATACGGCTGTTGAGTAACTTGATGATAAATCGCTTTCCGATAATAATCATTGTTTCCGAAAGGATTTTGAGCTCCACTTGCTTCGTGGTTTGTGCATTCTCTCTTGAAATGCCCTTTTTCCCTGCAACGAAAACAAGTAACTTTAGATTTATCAAATCCTAAAGTAGAAACATTAGCATCTCTGAAATCATCTCTTCCTGTGATTTGTTTAAACTTCTCAGCTCTTCTCAACACACTCGCTAAACACCACTTAATATCCATTAATTCCATCTCCTCAGCATCAATCTGATCGTAATCCTCTTTTGTCAACATAGGATTTCCGATCCTTCCTGCAACTAAACTCCCATAAGACTCTAACACAGTCACCAACAAAGACATATGACTTTTGGCTACTTCTTCAGAGTAATTTTGATCATTCTCAAGATTTAATGCAATGTTGCATTGTAGTACTTTGCCACTCTTGGTTGCTGAAAAATTTGTATCGTACGATGGATATGAAGAGAATCCAGTTTTGCTACTTGATCCTTGAGATGAACCTCCAGAAGAACTTTTTGCATTGAAAGCTGTTTCAATCTTTGGTGCAATGTTGGTCTTATCACTAGTACCTCCTTTGTAATACAGACCAATGTCTTGTTCACCATCATAGTTCTTCATTCTCGCTATCTTTCGTTGTTCCATCTCTTGAGCTTCGAGTTGTTCAATAAATTCGCTTAGCGTTAGATTGTCAAATTCAGGTTTATTTTTCAACATCATAAGATACGTGCCCCAAACATCTTGTGGCAACTCATCGGCCAACTTTTCAATCAATTCTTCTTTATCTTTATTGATGTTCAATCTTTTCATATTCATCACCAAATTGCAATATCTTTCTATAATCTGCTTGGTGTTTTCAGTTCTTAATCCACGGAATAGATCAAATTCTTTCTTCAAAAGCGACATTTTGTTCTTGATCATCTCTTTACTTCCAACAAATTTTGATTTTAATTCTTTCCATATCGAATGTGCACTTCCATTGTGTTGAAGTAAAATCAAGATTTCTTCCTTAATAGCTTGCTGCAAGAGACTAACCATCATCTTTTCATTTTTGTATTTCTTTTTCTCATCAACACCTAGATCTTTAATATCAACCTTCTGTCCGTTGTCCTTAACCGGTCTATTATATCGAAATTCAGTATATTCCCATGCATCTAAGTAATATGCTTGAACCCAATTTTCAAAACGTTCTGCCCATCCACTATACTCCTCAATACTCGTAAGCTTAGGCGGTTTTTGCGTGGTGCCTGTTTCATTTTCTGACATCGCATTCTGAGTCACAGTGATCGGGCTAGCAAAGGCATTATAGAATTCGTTTTCCATGATTCGGTATTTGAAAGTTTTACACAAACAGTTTGTTCAAACGAAATGGATGATGTTTCAAACGAAATGGAATCAACTCTCAAACGAAATGGAGCCTTTCAAGCGAATTGAACCTCTTCAAACGAAATGAAACTTTCAAGCAAAATGGAATTGAATTTCACACGAACTGGGGTCAAAGATGTTCAATTCGTGCGAAATGGGAGCAATCTCAAGCGAATTGGAACTTTTTCACACGATTTGGATCATTTCGTGCGAAATGGATCAAAGTTCAAACAGATTGGACCAATAGGTGCGAAATGAAAGACCAATTCAAACGAAATGAAGCATTCTCGAACGATCTGATGAGTTTTTATCAAAATTGATCAAGTTATAGGTCGATTTTAAGTCTGATTCTTTCAAGGGTTTGTTAAAACTGTGTTTCGCACGATATATGTGAAAATCAAGCCATTTTAACCGTGAAATCTTGTTTAATTTTGAAAAATCTTGTAAAAGAAGCTGTAGAAATCATAATTTTGATGAAATCAAGCTGAAATGGTAAGAACTCTTCCTCCTGAGCTCTGATACTACTTGAAGGATCGTTTGTGTGACCCAAACGAGTCGTTCAGAAGAGATCTCGTCCAATACGAAGGGTGAAAACAGACGTATCGGAGTTATTTCAGCTGATTTGCACTTAGATTCACTTAAACTGTCTCTTGTATTGATATCAGATCGTTTTACAATGCTGGAGACACTTCGGCAGAGCTTCACTATCGGAAACTAAACGTTACAAATGAAATGGACAATGCACGTGTTTATAGGCAAGCTCATTTCGCACGAATTGACTTCACACGAAATGGCCAGTGCCATTTCGTGCGAAATGGTCACAACATCCATTTCGTGCGAAATGGTCTATCCTACATGTTTCTCTATTTTTCTCGTATTTCGTGCCCTGATCTATCTAATCTAATACAAGACTCGATACAAGACGAAGTTGACAGACATATGCACCAACATAACCTATCACTATAATCATCATACTAATTCATCACATTCATAACCATAATATCATACAAAATCGCTAAACATCAATTCATGATTCCTAAACAGATTCATCAAACACTACTCAGGTCATATAATCTCAGTCATCCCTTTGTTATTTGTTCAGCATGTAACAAGAAATCAATAATTATAACAAGCCTATGATACCTAAATATTCATTGAGATGCAAGAACATAATCATGACTTTCACACACTTATAAAACATCCCACGCAACTATGTTAACCAAGAATACACACAAATAAGATCAAACAAATAAGAGTTTGGACAAGTATGAAGCCACTAACCAAAAGAACTCGACCCAAGGAGGAAGCCTTGAGGGGGGGGGGGGGGAGGTCTTCCTGCCGATCACAAGTTTGAGAGAGGAAGTAGGGTTTGTATATGTGTTGTATTATCTTGTTACGTGAATTATGTGTGCAATACAAGCTATACTAATAGCCGGCCCCCAATATAAAACCTATTTGGGCTCGATCAGGCCCAACATAATTCCAAAGCATACATGTAATTGAGTTGGTTGGGCTTTGGGTATGTGTGTGTCAAGATGCGGCCCGACATGAGTAATCCTAATACCCGACCCAAACGTGAGCATATATATGATGTAAGCGGCCCAAAGACAAGAAATACAAGTCTTATAATTAACAAGTGTCACACCCCAATATTTCCACGTATTACCGGTGGGCCCGGTGGGGAGTATCGTGACGTAGTTGATATCATCATAGTCAAACAACACAATTTTAAATGCATAGCGGAAGCAAAAGATAGATTTATTTCAACTGAATAAATTGTAATATTAAGTATCACAAAATAGTTGAAATAGGTCCACAGGCGGATCAAATAAAAAGGAAACATAGTTCATCAGACTTAAAATGCATCCAAGCTTGCGAGACTCTTATTGATGCTAAGGAGAGGCCAGCCTATTTCGAGTAGTACATGCACTTAACCTTTTTGGGAAAATACGTCAGTTTACACTGGTAAATACAATTAACTGACTCATTTTGAAAAGGTTTAGAAAATTGATTTAAATGTACAAGGCACAAAACATTTTATAACTTGGGATAATTATTTATATATAAACTTGTAAAAGAATTACATGTTTGTTATACGTTCAGTAGTCCGGATTGACACCGGGTTAAAGATTAATAGACACACCACATGATATAGTCCCGCGGCAGGTTATTCCCAAAACCGGCGGTTATACCTTATTATTTATATATGCACTGTCGGGTGTACGCCTACACCCCGTGCTTAGGTCGTGGCCATTTCTTAAAATGATGCCAAGGATATCCGGGACATGGTCATTAACCCCCCAAAGGCTTTAAGAAAACAAAACAATTTAAACGGGACATTTCAATAAATTAATCTTCATACAATTAAAAATTCAATGCTCGACCAAGCGGTATTTTATATACCGTACCCCAAGCCCGTATAGGGAAAATAAGTTAAAAGTATTTACCTTTGCAAGTAATAATCACAAACAGCAAGTGCACATAGCTTTTACCGGGTCTCCTATTCTGGAACAAAGGTTTTTAATAACCTATTAGACTTCTAACGGGTCTTCATTTAAGCCTAAACTTAGACCGGTTAGTTTTAAAGGAAGATATGGTTCAAACGCATGATTAAGCGAAGATCATAATAGAATGAGATTTAGACCCGACAATTTTGAAGACTTGTATAATATGGGTAAACTAAACACATTCTGGATTTTGAGACAAAAATGATAAGGCTTGACCCGTTTCGGTCAATTTATGCAAACTAGTTACATAAACCGAACCAAACGCGAAAGATGCATAACGGGTAACCAAAAGAGCCATATATAGGTTTCCTAAGTTAATATGACTTAAGTATGTTGTGAAATCAGTAAGATATCTTCTATTATGCCCAAAACGGATTTAAACTCAAACTATGCCCCGTAAGGGTATTTTGGTCATTTAAAAGGTTATAAAAGAGTTTAAATACTAATCTGAGTTACAAGTATGATATAATCAGTAAAAATACTTATTTTTATAAGTCATAACAGTAGGTATTGAAAATATGTGAAATTTATCATTTATAACCCAAATATGCACCTTAGGGGCATTTTGGTAATTTCACATAGGCTTAAAAGGTCAAAACTGGAAATCTGAGTTTAAAACTTTTGCTTACTATTAAAGTATAAAAATTTACTAAAAATATCAGTAGGTATCAAGCCTTATATGTTTAAAATAGTTTTAATACATACTATGCGTTAAAAACGCTTAAAAAGGCGATTTTGAGCTATTTCCGAGTTTTTAAAGGAAAGCTGATATTTTTGTTATTCCAAAAGGCTCAAAATATTTTATTTATCATATTTGATCAGTAGAAAAAGGTTTGGTATCAAAATAATTTGTAAAACTCATTTTATAGGCCCAAAGGGCAAAACCGGTAATTACCGAATCAAGCTTAGAACTGTATGTTATGCTCAGCCTAAAATCAAATAAAAATCTTCAAAAATCCCAAAATATTATATTACATCAGTGGGTAAAAAGTTTGGTATCAAAAATTGGGTTTAGATAGGCTATATGCTAATTACGCCGTTTAATTAATTAAAAAGCTTTTTATTTACGCTAATGAGCATAACTCCTAATCTAGACCTCAAACTGATGTCAAATTTTAGGGACAACTTTATAAATCAGTAACTAAGGTTTTTATTCTTTTACATTTTCAAAAATCACGTTTTAAGGTCATATGGGCATAATAGTCAACATTTAGGCAATAAACGGAAACAAGCATATGAATCGAATAACTAATGAACCAAGTTGTATAATCACAGAGGGTTATACTAACATGAAACCTGGTCCAAATAAAACTCTAAGGCATTTCTAAAACATGCTACATTGGGTCAGAACTGAAAGTCAAAGCAAAAGTCAAATTATGCGACTTTCGGTTCCGAACCAAGCCTAAACTGAAAATTGTTGGGTTGAACATGTTTAGACATGTTCTTACATTAATTACCAAGTTATATTAATGATAAAACAGGTTGCATGGCTCCTACATTGCTAATTATGCATTAATTTGAAAATAAGCTTTCTGTTGACTTTTTAAGGTTAGGTTTGACCCGACAATTGACCTAGTTAGAGTGGGAATCAGAGGGTGCCCTTTTAAGGGTTTATTACCCACATAATTACCAACTCATAGGTACTTTCAATTTGAAGTTTGACTGGACAAATTTTGATTAAATACGAAGTCAAACTCTAATTACGACGGTTTGACTTTAAGCTAAATAACTAGGCAAAACTGAATTAAGGAAGGTTAAGGACACTTACAATTGTCTTAAGCACTACTAGTGACTCCTAGGAAGGGTGCTTGAGCTCCAAAATTCTCCATAAGTGAAGTTGTGAGAGATTCAAGTGAGTGTGCACAAGAGTTGCAACAAGTGGGTTCTTATATAGCAATTTAAATCACATAGGATCATGCCAAGGTAGTCTACTGATGTTTCCAGATCAAGACAAGTGCCCCCTATGCATGGAATACCATTGGGGCAGCCCCTGGTATGCAAAACAAGCATTCAAAGTCGGTTAACAGGCCTGGACAGACACCTGTGTGAATTTTCTGATGCTGGCACACTCACACGGGCCGCGTAGACCTTTAGGTAGTCTTACGCGGGCCGCCTGGCCTTCTAGAACCAGCCAAACAAGTTTCAGCTCTTTACAATTCAGCCCCTGGTCCTTTCAAACGTGGTTTTAAGCATTTTTCTTGCACTTTTGGCCCTTTAACCTGACTTTTAAGGGCTCCTTGACATAACCAAACACCGTTAAGTCCTCGGTTAACCTTGTGTTCACCCATAAGGCCCTAGAATTCAACGTTGATGCTTTTAACCCCTCGTATACGAATATTGTCATAACTTTCTCATACTTTATCGAAACCTTGTGAAATTTTTATCACTTATTCTAGTGAGTATAATTAACCGTTATAAAGCTTCGGGTTTGCTAAAAGGTCACTCAGAGGTATACTTTAAACATGTTGACACATTTAACCCCTGTAGTTTGTAATTTCTCACTTTCTTTCACAATTAGCTTCGTATGATCCATGATTCATTCGTTTAAGGGTATAAACATCGTGTAGGGTTATTGAATAGTATATTTATCCATTGTTGACATTTTGAACCCTTATATTCACATACTTTCTTTGTTTGTCAACTGTAGTCCTTCATAGGTGATCTTTTACACGTTTAAAGCTCATGACACGTGTCGATACATTATTGGACATAAATTCACGAGGTGTTACAACAAGTTTTTATACGATGAATAATGAGCAATTAGAATTACAAGATTAAATGACACGGACCTCGAAAGTTTGGGTTGTCACATCATCCCCAACTTGAAAAAAATTCGTCCCGAAATTTGACAAGTAAGCACAAAGGAGTGAAGTGAGAAATCAAGATTGTTGCGGATTTTCCCCAGGTATCACATCATCCCCAACTTGAAGAGGAATTTCGTCCCGAAATTCACCAGTAGTACCAGAATTAGACTTGTCAGCAGGAAAAAGTTGAGGATACTTGAGTTTCATTTGATCTTCGCATTCCCACGTGAACTCCGGTCCACTTCTTGAGTTCCAGCGAACTCTAACAATCGGAATACGACTACGTTTACGCACCTTGACCTCCCGGTCCATGATCTCGATAGGTTCCTCGATAAACTGCAACTTGTCATCAATCTTCAGCTCTTGAAATGGCACAATAAGTGTTTCATCAGATAAACACTTCTTCAATTGTGAAACATGAAAGACATCATGAACGTTACCCAGCTCAGCAGGTAACTCGAGCTTGTAAGCCACTTTACCGACCCGCTCCAGGATTTTGAATGGCCCAACGTAACGTGGATTAAGCTTGCCACGTTTCCCAAAACGCACCACACCCTTCCAGGGTGAGACTTTCAACATGACACGATCATTAACTTCGAATTCCAAAGGTTTTCTACGCTTCTCGGTGTAGCTTTTTTGACGATCACGCGCTGCCACCGTATGATTCCTGATCTGAACAATCTTTTCTGAAGTTTCAAGAACAAGTTCCGGTCCTGTAACCTGGCTGTCACCCACCTCAGCCCAACAGAGAGGAGAACGACACTTTCGCCCGTACAATGCCTCGAATGGAGCTGCCTGAATACTAGTGTGGTAGTTGTTGTTGTATAAGAACTCTATCAATGGTAGATGTCTCTCCCATCCCCTGCCAAAGTCAATCACACATGCTCGCAGCATGTCTTCAAGTGTCTGAATGGTGCGCTTACTCTGACCATCTGTCTGTGGGTGATAAGCAGTACTCATATCGAGACGTGAGCCGAACGACTTATGCATCGACTGCCATAAGTCAGAAATGAAACGCGGGTCTCGATCTGAGATGATAGAAGTTGGCACCCCATGCCTAGAAACTACTTCCTTAAGGTAAACTGCTGCAAGCTGTGAGAACTTATCTGTTTCCTTGATTGCCAGAAAATGCGCTGACTTCGTGAGACGATCGACGATTACCCAAATAGTATCATTTCCAGCCTGAGTTCTCGGTAAACCTGTGACGAAATCCATAGCAATCTGCTCCCATTTCCACGTGGGTATCTCTGGCTGCTGAAGTAAACCCGAGGTTTTCTGATACTCCACCTTAACTTTAGCACAAGTCAAACACTTACTCACGTATGTCGCGATGTGAGCCTTCATCTTTGGCCACCAATACATAACCCTGAGATACTGATACATTTTATCTGAGCCCGGGTGAACAGAATACCGAGACTTGTGCGCTTCGTCCATCACAAGCTCTCGAAGATTACCGTATAGAGGAACCCATACCCGCTCCATAAAGTAATGAATGCCGTCAGATCTCTCCACCAGTCGCTTTTCCATGCTCCGCAAGTACTCAGCCTTGATGTTCTCTTCCTTCAATGCCTTAATTTGAGCGGAACGAATCTGAGCAGGTAAACCAGAGTGAATAGTAAGCTGTAGAGCGCAAACACGCTTAGGCTTCGTCTCCTTTCGGCTAAATGCATCAGCTACCACATTAGCTTTGCCCGGGTGATACTTGATGGCACACTCGTAATCGTTCAAAAGCTCTATCCAACGACGTTGCCACATATTCAATTCCTTCTGGTCGAAGATATGCTGGAGACTCCTGTGATCGGTGTAGATAGTGCATTTGGTACCGTACAGATAATGCCTCCAAATCTTCAATGCAAATACCACAGCCCCTAACTCCAATTCGTGAGTCGTATAATTCTTCTCGTGTACCTTCAACTGTCGAGAAGCATAAGCTATCACCTTCTCGCGTTGCATCAACACGCAACCGAGACCCTGAATCGATGCATCACAATAAACCATAAAATCCTCGGTACCCTCAGGTAGAGACAAGATCGGCGCGCTGCATAGTTTCTGCTTCAAGAGCTGGAAAGCATCCTCCTGTTTCGTTACCCAAGAATAAACAACGTTCTTCTGAGTCAAGGAGGTTAGAGGTTGAGCGATCTTCGAGAAATCCTGAATAAACCGATGATAGTACCCCGCAAGACCCATAAATTGTCGCACCTCTGAAGGATTCTTTGGTGCCGCCCAATTCCTAATAACATCAATCTTGGCAGGATCCACGTGTATCCCCTTTTCGTTAACAATATGACCAAGAAAGTGTACCTCCCGAATCCAGAAATCACACTTTGAGAACTTCGCATAGAGCTGCTCCTTCCTCAGGAGCTCCTAGATAAGACGTAGATGTCGCTCGTGGTCCTCCGTGCTCTTGGAGTAGATCAAAATGTCGTCGATGAAGACAATAACAAAGTCGTCGAGATACGGCTTACACACGAGGTTCATGAGATCCATGAAGACCGCTGGTGCGTTAGTCATCCCAAACGGCATAACCAAAAACTTATAGTGGCCATACCGCGTTCGAAAAGCCGTTCTGGGTACATTCTCCTCGTGGACTCGTACCTGATGATAACATGACCTTAAGTCGATCTTGGAATAAAAACTTGACCCTTGCAGCTGGTCAAACAGGTCGTCGATACGGGGTAAAGGATAATGGTTCTTGACTGTCACCTTGTTGAGCTCTCGATAATCTATACACATCCAAAAGGACCCATCCTTCTTCTTCACAAACAGTACTGGGGCTCCCCAACGTGAAGAGCTAGGTCGGATAAAACCCCTATCCAACAGTTCTTGGAGTTGATTCGACAACTCCTGTAATTCCCCTAGCGCAAGACGATAAGGAGCACGAGCAATCGGGGCTGCTCCTGGCGTGAGGTCAATCTGAAATTCCACCTAACGATGTGGAGGTAAACCAGGGAGTTCTTCAGGAAATACATCAGGAAACTCACGAACAACTGGAAGATCCTCGATCCTCCTCTCGTCAGACTGCGAGTCAGTGACAAGAGCTAAGATAACAGGGTAGCCCTTACGCAAACACTTCTGAGCCTTCACCACTGAGATAATACTAACCATAGCGCCGCTATGATGACCCTGAACCGATAAAGATTCTCCGCTAGGGAGAGGGATACGCACGATTTTCACCTTGCAGAGAATTTCCGCCTGCTGCTTGGACAACCAGTCCATGCCTATAACCACATCAAAACTTCCAAGAGTAATAGCGAGTAGGTCAATGTCGAACACTTGACCCATAAGATCAAGTTTTCACCCAATGAGGACATGCGAAGCTTCAATCGATTTACCATCAGCTAGTTCTACTATATGTTTGGTCACGAGGGGTGTAGGACTCAACTCTAACTGACGACTGAACCCCAAAGATATACAACTCCGATCGGCACCAGAGTCGAATAAAACAGAAGCAAATAAATTGTTTACTGAAAACGTACCAGTCACTACGTTGCCATCATTCCTAGCCTCCCCAGCTCCAATAGTAAACATCCGCCCACGCGCACCGTTTCCCCCATTGTTCCCATTGTTGTTCCCAGCGTTGTTATTGTAACACCCCAAAAACGGGTTTGGTAATCAAACCACGTTAATACTAAAAGACGGCTAAAGAACCGTTAGTGGTAAAATTAAGCCAGAAAATATTAGGATTTATATAACTAAATCTAATATTTAATAAAAAGAGAAAAAGAATGCGTTTGGGAAATAAAGTTTATAGAAGGCCCGAGTTAACGGGACTTAAACTAAACTTAGTCATAGATTCCCAAAACCCACTAATTTAATTAGGAATGTTTAACCTAGTTAATAAGTGGGGAATATTGTTAGAACTAAGTAGGTTGTGCCCTACTTAATTAACTAACCAAATTAGAGGGGCCAATGTTGTTAAAATTGAAACTTATATTATTAATTTTAATTAAAAACAAAACCAAACATCTCAATTGAGGTGTCTGGTCGAACAAGAACACTGGGGGCGACACAGGCTCCCCACCAAACCCTAGTGCATGTCAAACTTGATCAAATTGAGGGTTTAAATCAGCTCCAAATCGAATTTCAAGCACAAATTCATGAACACCTAGTTGAAAGGATCACAAGGTATGTAAAATTGTGATGTTTTGATCCATCTTAAATTCTAGGTTATTTGTAAGAAACTGAAATTTAGCTTGATTATGTCATGCATGGATGGATCTTGAAGTAATATGATGTCTAGGAGTAAACCCTAGTCAATAACATGTTGGATTATTGGATAATCTATGAAATTCATGATGATCCATTGATAAGTTAAATGGGTTTTGTAAATTTAGATGAACACAAGAATCATGACTACCAAAAGTGGTGTTACTTGATTACTATGAAATGATTTTGAGATTAGTATGCATGTTTGACATGATGAAATCGATATGTATGTTTATATTGGCCAAAATATCAAGTTATGAACTTGGTTTTAAAGATGTAAAATTTTACCCGTTAGGTGTTTGTTAAAATTCCTAAATGAAAGATAAATGTGGAAAATCGGACAAAAACGCATACTTGATAGATATGGCAATTTATGCGTTAAGACTTATAAAAAGGGTTCTAAACGGATCGTGAATTGAACTCTTTAGGCGAGGAATCCGGATCGTCAAGTGGACAAGCCGGTGGAAATACGCGTTTGAAAAAGGTGCTTAAAAGGTACGTAACTACGGTTCCGTTACATTATGCTTGATTTCGCATTTAGTTGAAGTGACGAAGATCACTAGGTAAATAAACGGGTCAAAAGGTGAAATTATCATCCTTTGACAATATCGACTAATGGTTTGTCGAGTTACATGTTTATAGGAATAAATATCAAATGGATACGCACATCGCTATTGCTTAGCGGCTACTAAGTCAAGGTATTGAAACGGGTCAATATATTGATCCGAGCCAGGTATGTATAATGATTCAACTCATCATGTAGAACTTGAGGTTTTCTAAGAGTTAAACAAGGTCAAATTGGATATTTGGTTATCTTAAAGATAAACCGAATAATTCAAGTTATAATTGTAGTGTTTTAGAAACATAATGGCTTCTAAACAAGGTTATAGTTAAAAGATCGAATTTTTGGGTCAAACAAGTATCTGAAAGTCCTTTGTCGTAAAAGAAGGACCAAAATTGACCAAAATGCCCCTGTAGGTTAAATTGAACAAACAACCCTTAAAGGTTGTTTGGAAACGAGTTTCATGATTAAATAAATACTTAAGATAAGTGTAGAAGTTGAAAGATGTAATACGTTAGTCAAATAGCTCTATTTGAGTCTTGCCGTAAAATAACAATCCGAAGGGTAAAACTCGGAACATATAGATATACACATTGAAATCCAACACACAAAGAGTTGTAGTTGAAGATTACTTGATAAGAAATGTAGGAATAAGATGCTAGAAATGAATGAAACCGATTTCAAGCTTTAAAGTGCTTAAATACCCTTAACGGGTCAAAATAAGCATACGAGCGAAAACGGGTTTAAATTGTGTAATAAACCTATGATTAGAACCTAGTATAGTAGGTGACATTAATTTGAAGAAGTGTATGAGATATAGGAATCAAATAAATACGTTTGTTTGATAAAATGCATAAACGGGTTAAAATTCGGTAAAAAGGTAACGAGTCGAAGGCTTAGAAGTCTCAAAATTTCTTATGTTGGATGTATTATTTTAACTCTATAAGATGGAGGATTAAATTACGGACGCGTAGGAAAAAGAATCGGGTAAAACGGATCTATAACGAAGAAGTTATGGCCGTTTCCATGAAATCAGGTCATGCTAGGTATGTACAGCAATTGATTAAGCATCAGGCTGTGAAAACAGGGGCTTGGCATCACGCGAAGCCCCTTGGCGTCACGCGAAGCCTCTTATTCCGGAAAAACCTTATTTTTTTGTTGTTTGACCCATATAACTTGCTTAAACTTGTTATTTAACTATCAAAACTATCTTTTAAGTTGGTTTTGATCATAGGTGATTGCCAAGAATGCCCGGATGAAGATCAAGCGACGAGCAAGAACCGAACACGATCGCGAAATAAGCTTCCGCACTATGTATCGTTGTTATGTTAAACGCCGAACGTACACATGATATGTTGTATACTTTTAAATTGTAAAAGGTTTTAATAAACCCGTAATTCCAATGCATATGTAATCTTAATTACATGATTGTTCTTCGTAAATGATACGTTAAACCTTAATTTATAAGAACTGGTGTTACAAGTTGGTAATCAGAGCTCAAGGTTGTTGACAAAATGTGTTCGGTTCGAGGCTTGATCGCAATTCCGGTAAGTACGTGTATTTTAATGGTTTAGCATGTTAAAGTATTGTAAACAACACATAGGGTTATCGTTTAATATACGATACCTCAATTAAATAATAGATATAGGTAACAAAATTACGTGCGTTAACATGTATAGTAGAAAAGCCTTGTATTAGGATACGGGCATTTAGTAAAGTTGACATTACTAATTTTATGAATGTTTTAATTGGAGGAAACTCGCATTTGAAGATGACGAGGGTTGAAAAAATTACGGATATGATAGAGGAGCGGTCCGAAGTATGACAAGAGGAGCATGCTCACCGAGGACTAAATCACGTAACGACCGCGAACAAGGTTAATGGCAAGGAACGCCCGTCGGGGCAAACATTACCAGATGCACATTTTAAATATAATTGCACAAATAGTAATATGCAACAAATATGTAGAAATTGAAAGTTGCATATGTAGATTAAAAACTTGGAAAAAAACCCGAATAGAAAATGTATTCGGGATATTGTTTCCAAGAGAAACAAATAGAGGCATTACTTACATAGGGCGTGATGTGAAAACTATAAAAAGGTCATGCGTGTCATGTGTTAATCGCTTACTCTGGCCAAGTAAGTAGTGGCATATGATACCATGAACTTCTTATAGCGGACACATTTACATCCGATGTAGTAAGGACGGGGTGAATGGGACAAATTAAAAAGTACCCAAATGAAACAAATGAACAAAATAGTTGAAAATAATGTAAACGCACAGCCGGGTGACGGAAGCGTATTACATTAGGATAATGAGCCCGATAGAAGGGACAAGGATTAATGTAAATGATGATATAAATGAATGATCAGAAGAAAATTCACGAAAATAAGTCATCTTGGACGAAAGGGCCATGGTGAACAAAACGGGCAAGTAAAACCAAAGTATAGATGACCGCCGGGTCATAAAAACAAAGGTGTTTCCTACATGAAAAAGATAATCAAGGTTGTTAACTTTAGTTGTAGTAAAGTAAGGATAATGATGATAATCGTTACTCATAATTAATGAGGCCGCCAATGGTGGTCACGTAAAGAATAAAAGACATGGTCGAATAAAAGCAACGGATTTTGCTAAGATGACCAAGTAAATCAAAACAAAGTCTTAATGCATACCGGAAGGGGGTGCAATGATAACGATTTCGGTAAAACACCCGGTTGATGGGTAAGGAATTAAACGCATGCGTAGACTGCGAAACAGGAACACGAAATAGAAAGTCAAAAGACTCGGAATATGAGTCATGACTAAAAGATGACAAGACCTTTCGCAAACATAAATTTTGGTAATTACGTTCAACCATTTCAAAGTTGGACAGGTCAAATAAAGGATGAAGTTTGACATTCATAAGTGATGAAAATTCACCCAAAATGAGTCAAACGAGTCAATTAAGGAATAACGCTTAATATAATAGGAAAACGCAAACCGGTGAAACCGGAAAGCTAAAAACAATAAGATAGAAGGACCCGGGTAATGGGTGGTAAAGGAGTATAAGTATGAACCGGGTAACGGTAAGCGTAGGACAAATCGACGTGTAAATGACATTAGAAGTCGTAAAGTCGGAAAGATAGTCCGAAAGTAAACAAATGAAACCTTAGACTACGGTCAAGGTCAACTAAAGCTCAAAAGCAAAAATTAAATGATTCCAAACATAACAAAGGATGCTTAAAAGCTATATATGTATAAATAGACAATTGAATAAAGACTAGAATAAAAGATGATCTACGGGATCATCATAACCTACGGGATATTAATTAGTGTAAAGATCTACGAGGCCAAAATGACCCACGGGTCATAAATTGAAGCAAATGGATAATAAGGGCCTCGCCTTAAAGAGGTTAAAGCTTAAGGAAATAGTCTACGAGGTTAAGTGAAGGAACCTACGGGTCAATAGTGTAAGGTGAGGGAACTTGTTACGATTCCCCGCGTAAAACGAGAACGGAAAACAATAAATTATGGGTTGTCAATATCCTGGTATGGGTAATTGACAAAAGTTAAAGAGAAGATCCTAAAACTAAAACTTCGGTTTTAGTAAGAAATAACGTTTTTACAAACATAAATTCTGATAGGAATTTAAATAATAAGCATGAAAGATACAAGTCCTGACACTGATAGGCGCAAGACAATATATTCGAAAAGTGATATTTTTGAAAATGAAAGGTTGATATAAATTAAACATGATGTGACATGATCACGGTCAAGAGATGCAATGTGAAGTAGAATCACATTATAACCAAGCGAGCGGTAAAAAGTAACTGGACTAATAAGTCTAGTTAGTGAGACCGGTTAAGGTCAGCAATTCAAGTCAAGAAATTTGGTTTGCTCGAAAACGGTGGATTCAGTATAACTGAACTGAATAAATAAATTTGAAAACAAAAGAAATTGTTGCTAAAAGTGAAAGATTTCACTAAAGACCTTTAAACGGGTCAAAGTAACGGATTCATAAGGAATTCGATAGTATATGAAAGTAATGGATATCGCTAAGTTAACTAAACTAGTGGAAATAACGAGACTACGATATTTCAAGTTGCACTATGTCGTATGAGTTATGTAGACAATTAATAACCAAAAAGACGTTACCATACTTTTCTGGTAATACAAACTATTGGATAAAAGTATAAGTAATGTTTAAAAGATTTCTCAGATCGAATACATTGAGTTAAACTCAATGAATTATGTAAGAAAAGGTTTCGAGGACGAAACCTCTTTAAGGGGGGTAGACTTGTAACACCCCAAAAATGGGTTTGGTAATCAAACCACGTTAATACTAAAAGACGGCTAAAGAACCGTTAGTGGTAAAATTAAGCCAGAAAATATTAGGATTTATATAACTAAATCTAATATTTAATAAAAAGAGAAAAATAATGTGTTTGGGAAATAAAGTTTATAGAAGGCCCGAGTTAACGGGACTTAAACTAAACTTAGTCATAGATTCCCAAAACCCACTAATTTAATTAGAAATGTTTAACCTAGTTAATAAGTGGGGAATATTGTTAGAAATACGTAGGTTGTGCCCTACTTAATTAACTAACCAAATTAGAGGGGCCAATGTTGTTAAAATTGAAACTTATATTATTAGTTTTAATTAAAAACAAAACCAAACATCTCAATTGAGATGTCTGGTCGAACAAGAACACAGGAGGCGACACAGGCTCCCCACCAAACCCTAGTGCATGTCAAACTTGATCAAATTGAGGGTTCAAATCAGCTCCAAATCGAATTTCAAGCACAAATTCATGAACACCTAGTTGAAAGGATCACAAGGTATGTAAAATTGTGATGTTTTGATCCATATTAAATTCTAGGTTATTTGTAAGAAACTGAAATTTAGCGTGATTATGTCATGCATGGATGAATCTTGAAGTAATATGATGTCTAGGAGTAAACCCTAGTCAATAACATGTTGGATTATTGGATAATCTATGAAATTCATGATGATCCATTTATAAGTTAAATGGGTTTTGTAAATTTAGATGAACACAAGAATCATGACTACCAAAAGTGGTGTTACTTGATTACTATGAAATGATTTTGAGATTAGTATGCAAGTTTGACATGATGAAATCGATTTGTATGTTTATATTGGGCAAAATATCAAGTTATGAACTTGGTTTTAAAGATGTAAAATTTTACCCGTTAGGTGTTTGTTAAAATTCCTAAATGAAAGATAAATGTGGAAAATCGGACAAAAACGCATACTTGATAGATATGGCAATTTATGCGTTAAGACTTATAAAAAGGGTTCTAATTGGATCGTGAATTGAACTCTTTAGGCGAGGAATCCGGATCGTCAAGTGGACAAGCCGGTGGAAATACGCGTTTGAAAAAGGTGCTTAAAAGGTACGTAACTACGGTTCCGTTACATTATGCTTGATTTCGTATTTTCATTACTAGACTTTAAATTAGCATAATACATGAAATTGGCATTTAGTTGATGTGACGAAGATCACTAGGTAAATAAACGGGTCAAAAGGTGAAATTATCATCCTTTGACAATATCGACTAATGGTTTGTGGAGTTACATGTTTATAGGAATAAATATCAAATGGATACGCACATCGCTATTGCTTAGCGGCTACTAAGTCAAGGTATTGAAACGGGTCAATATACTGATCCGAGCCAGGTATGTATAATGATTCAACTCATCATGTAGTACTTGAGGTTTTCTAAGAGTTAAACAAGGTCAAATTGGATATTTGGTTATCTTAAAGATAAACCGAATAATTCAAGTTATAATTGTAGTGTTTTAGAAACATAATGGCTTCTAAACAAGGTTATAGTTAAAAGATCGAATTTTTGGGTCAAACAAGTATCTGAAAGTCCTTTGTCGTAAAAGAAGGACCAAAATTGACCAAAACGCCCCTGTAGGTTAAATTGAACAAACAACCCTTAAAGGTTGTTTGGAAACGAGTTTCATGATTAAATAAATACTTAAGATAAGTGTAGAAGTTGAAAGATGTAATACGTTAGTCAAATAGCTCTATTTGAGTCTTGCCGTAAAATAACAATCCGAAGGGTAAAACTCGGAACATATAGATATACACATTGAAATCCAACACACAAAGAGTTGTAGTTGAAGATTACTTGATAAGAAATGTAGGAATAAGATGCTAGAAATGAATGAAACCGATTTCAAGCTTTAAAGTGCTTAAATACCCTTAACGGGTCAAAATAAGCATACGAGCGAAAACGGGTTTAAATTGTGTAATAAACCTATGATTAGAACCTAGTATAGTAGGTGACATTAATTTGAAGAAGTGTATGAGATATAGGAATCAAATAAATACGTTTGTTTGATAAAATGCATAAACGGGTTAAAATTCGGTAAAAAGGTAACGAGTCGAAGGCTTAGAAGTCTCAAAATTTCTTATGTTGGATGTATTATTTTAACTCTATAAGATGGAGGATTAAATTACGGACGCGTAGGAAAAAAGAATCGGGTAAAACGAATCTATAACGAAGAAGTTATGGCCGTTTCCATGAAATCAGGTCATGCTGGGTATGTACAGCAACTGATTAAGCATCAGGTTGTGAAAACAGGGGCTTGGCGTCACGCGGAGCCCCTTGGCATCACGCGAAGCCCCTTATTCCGGAAAAACCTTATTTTTTTTTTGTTGTTTGACCCATATAACTTGCTTAAACTTGTTATTTAACTATCAAAACTAACTTTTAAGTTGGTTTTGATCATAGGTGATTGCCAAGAATGCCCGGATGAAGATCAAGCGACGAGCAAGAACCGAACACGATCGTGAAATAAGCTTCCGCACTATGTATCGTTGTTATGTTAAACGACGAACGTACACATGATATGTTGTATACTTTTAAATTGTAAAAGGTTTTAATAAACCCGTAATTCCAATGCATATGTAATCTTAATTACATGATTGTTCTTCGTAAATGATACGTTAAACCTTAATTTATAAGAACGGGTGTGACAGTTATTATTATTACCCGCGTTCTGATTCAGCTGAGGGCACTCCCGCTTGAAATGGCCCTCGTCACCACACTGAAAACAACCCTTGCGATTACCCTGATTTTGCTGAGGCTGCTGTCTATCCTGTTGCTGTGGGTGCTGCTGCTGTGGGAGCTGTTGCTGCTGTCTCGGAAGTGGAGCCCTGCAATCTTTGGCCACGTGACCCACCTTGTGGCACCTATGACAGACTCGGGTACACGGCCCACGATGATGATAGTTGCACTTGTTACACTTCGGATGCTTCCCCGCATAAGTACTCTGACTCGAAGTGTTGTTCTGGTTCACAGAAGATGACTGGCTGAAACTACGATTGCTGCTGGTGTCTAGTCTCTTCTGTGACTATATCGAATTGGACACCTTGTCCACATCATTCCACTAACGCTTGCCATCAGTGGCGGGAGTAGCAGCTGTAGTAGTAGTAGTAGTAGTAGCAAAAAACACGTGGCGGCAAATTGCCATGTTCGACCTCTTGGTCAGTGATCTTGTGTGCCAAACGGATGATCTGGGCCAGATTGTTGAGGTTTGCGGCAGTGACGTATCCCTTTACGGCTGGTGCTAGGCCCTTGTGATACAACCCTAATTCGTCATGGTGGAGGTCGAGACAGGTTAGGGCACAAAATTGATAACTCATGAGGTCGTTTCGTGTAAGCCTCGATCTCAGACCCCTCCATCTTCAGGTTGTAATACTCGTTCTCAAGCTTCTGTATCTCATCACGAGGGCAGTACTCTTCTCGCATCAACTCCTTGAAATCATCCCATGTAGTGGCATTTGCCATCTCAATACCCAACATCTAAACCTGGGCATTCCACCAAGTCAAGGCACCATCTCGAGAGTGCCTGAAGCATACTTCACCCGGTCCCCCGCGGGACAGTTACACATAGCAAAAACAGATTCGGCTTTCTCAAACCAGCGCAAGAGTCCCACAGCTCCTTCAGTCCCACTGAAGGTCTGTGGCTTACAATCCATGAAGGTCTTAAACGTGCAGGCGGGTGGATTATTTTGATTCACAGGTTGACCTAAAATGAAAGAACGTAGAACACACAAGTAAGATTCGAGTATACGACACAAGAATAGAAAGTAATTGGCACATATCATACCAGCCTGGTAAGCCGCTAGGGCTTTAGCTACACGAGTGTTGATCAAGTTGGTCAGTTCGGCCTGAGTCATGGCAATGTGGTCGCGTCCATGGCCTCGTCCGCTCATGTTTCTATACAAGAAGATGGAAATATTTAAAAAGCAAGTTCAAGTAGGACTCAAGCATTACTATGACCTCCCATAGACTACTGAGTTCTAACATAACGCCAATTAACAGAGCGGAACCCCTTTTGCACTCGTCAAGTTTCACTGGGACACACATGCACCCCGTATTATTATTATTATTATGTGTGCACCCATAATAATAACCCAATTTGCATGTTTATCTCAGCTCCTCTCAATTCGTGTTAAGAGGTTCCCCGAATTCGAGCAATAAGGCATACGACACCACAACATAGATCATGAAAATTCAAGAAGAGTCGCACTCTTAAAACACGTAACATGGGTCGACAACATAATACTCATACTATGGTACTAAGTGTGTATTCACGTGTGATGTTATTCATAAGCAAACACTAGATATGCTATGCAATAGTAAATAAGAGACGAACCTTGCAATCTGGAGCCGAGTGTCATGGTCGATTTCGGATCTGTTCGGTTATAGTCTGGTTTTATAAAAACGTTTTAAAACCAAGTTCACTATAACCAGTGGCTCTGATACCAAACTATCACACCCCCAAAATACCACCTAGGGAATGTCCCTACTAGGCGTGTGACGTACCAACAATGAGCCACTAATTACATTGAACCCATACAAGTTTATGAATAAAGTTCTCAATCATTAATAAAATACCATCAACAAGTTTAAATGAAAACCAATATGTTCAGCAGAAGCAAATAGTAAACCAAGGTTAAACAGTTTCAAAACCAATGTATAGTATCAAGAAATCAATCGTATGAATCCCTCCAATCGACCCATAACCACTCCAGCTACTCCAGACAGCAAGTTCCCAATCATAGACATCTAACGACCTGCGAGCATGCAACAAGTGTATCAGACAAGGCTGGTGAGTTCATAGTTTTACAAAAACGTTAGTTACCAAGTGTTTAGTTCAGTTCATTGCATGTAATGTAGATAATAACCCGAGTACGGTACAAGGTGGCTACCAGATTGTTTTGCCCGTCCCCATTGCCCCCTATCTAAGCAATGGTCATGATTTAAGGTCATTAGTTCATGCCCGTCCTCGCAGGTACGATGTGAGGTTGCCAAGCCTAATAGCGCTATCAACTAACACCCCGTTACCTCTCAGGTAACTATTCGGTATAAGATGGGACTTAAATGAAAGGAAAGAGTGTATTATCTAACATTTCCAGTTTAGTTCACAAAATGTATTCCTCTCAGGAATACCCGATTGATTTACCCAAGACCCATTCCACCCAGGAATGCCCAAAAGACTGTCCCAACCACCGGGATGCATGCTCAAGAGATGAACTCACCTTAGTTTTGCTAGGTAAGACTAGTTATGTGTTCAAGTTGCTCAAAACGATCCTAACATGGGTACCATTAACATTCAGTCGTATATCGCTTAATCTTTATATTCTATACACACATTACACAAGTAGGCACCGTATAATATCATGCCAGTTGTGGCCAACAATCATGCAGCACAAGTATTTCATATCATTAAACACCGAATTCATAACATAGTGAGTGTTTGGTTCATAAGTGATCCATATTACCAGTCCACACAACTCATGGCAACTAAATCCATTCAATGATCACCCTAGTGTTTGACTTAACCGAATTAACAGCCCAAATACAATTTATAATTCCACTTTAATATTAATACTTGTTTACCAATTAAAGTTAATAACATCCCCTTTTGTTTCGGACCACACTAGCACCACACCTTGACATGTTAACCCAACCTTCTGTCCAGCCCAAACATACCCCGGCCCCAAACATTTCCCTAAACAATCCTGTTTCCCCTTATGCTTGGCCCAATGCTCCCAATTATTCAACATACATGTCCGATTTTCATGAAAGCCCAATACCCTTTTATTTCATAACAGTGGCTTTTTATTAAGCAATTACACCCAAATCAAATAACACCATAATTCTAATTACTTAGCATAACTTAATCGGCTCATCAGGAAAATAATCAACCAGTTTCGATAACTCCCTAAATCGACTCCTATACGTCAATACAGTATATTCAATCCATGCATGATATTAAAATAAGTTAGTCTATCTAAACAATCCGTACATACACCAATCGCACACATTGTGATTACCTTTATCCCATACGTACATGTTAATTAATTAATTCTGTTACATTTTATATTAATCATTAAGATTTTCCCATAGCCATAACACTCACAGTTTCATCATGACCCATACCCGAACTTAACCTGTCACTATAATCATCCTACCAATTCATCATATTCATAACCATAATATCATACAAAATCGCTAAACATCAATTCATGATTCCTAAACAGATTCATCAAACACTACTCGGGTCATACAATCTCAGTCATCCCTTTGTTATTTGTTCAGCATGTAACAAGAAATCAAGAATTATAACAAGCCTATGATACCTAAATATTCATTGAGATGCAAGAACATAATCATGACTTTCACACACTTATAAAATATCCCATGCAACTATGTTAACCATGAATACACACAAATAAGATCAAACAAATAAGAGTTTGGACAAGTATGAAGCCACTAACCAAAAGAACTCGACCCAAGGAGGAAGCCTCGAGGGGGGGGGGGGGTCTTCCTGCCGATTGCAAGTTTGAGAGAGGAAGTAGGGTTTGTATATGTGTTGTATTATCTTGTTACATGAATTATGTGTGCAATACAAGCTATACTAATAGCCAGCCCCCAATATAAAACCTATTTGGGCTCGATCAGGCCCAACATAATTCCAAAGCATACATGTAATTGAGTTGGTTGGGCTTTGGGTATGTGTGTGTCAAGATGCGGCCCGACATGAGTAATCCTAGTACCCGACCCAAACGTGAGCATATATATGATGTAAGCGGCCCAAAGACAAGAAATACAAGTCTTATAATTAACAAGTTTTTATACGATGAATAACGAGCAATTAGAATTACAAGATTAAACGACACGGACCTCGAAAGTTCGGGTTGTCACATCATCCCCAACTTGAAAGAAATTTCATCCCGAAATTTGACAAGTAAGCACAGAGGAGTGAAGTGAGAAATCAAGATTGTTGCGGATTTTCCCCAGGTATCACAGCAGCAACCAGAAGGCTTTGTTGATCCAAAATTTCAAAATCATGTTTACAGATTAAACAAAGCCTTGTATGGTTTGAAGCAAGCTCCTAGAGCCTGGTATAAAACTGTAACAACCCTCGGTAAAACCAACACTCTCATTATAATTCCGACACCCTATTATATCTTAAAATACCTTTATATGTCTTATATTACACCCCGTATGTGAAAATCGAGCCCGAATTATGATATAGCATTTTAAATAAATTAAAAACCCTAAATATTAAGCTGAGGCGGGCCGCGTAGACCCACCCCATGCTGTTACGCGGGTGGTATGAAGACTAGAATTGACTGCGCTGATTTCTTTAGTTGAAGCGGGCCGCGTAAGAGTCTTGATTAGTTGACGCGGGCCGCGAGAGATCATTAAACGCGGAGACATCCGGTGCTGACACGTGTCGACATCGTGGCGGACCTACCCATCAAATCAGCTAAGCTATATGTTGACCAGTTGACGCGTGCCGCGTGAGAGTCATAAATCAGAACTATAAATAGATGGCATCGGGTTTCAATTCAGTTCGTTCATTTCTCAATTCTAAATCTCACTTTCTGAATTAGAGGCATTATAGTCGGGTATTATACCCCTAATTAGCGAGGTTCTGCTCCGTTGTAAGTATTATAACCCCAGTTTCGTAATAGTTACACTGCCCGATTGATTTAGGGTTCTGTAACAACTGTCGTGGTTCTGCCCGACGTAGTTGTTGGAATGCCGTCTCGGGGAGGGTATCATTAATATTTTCAAAGGGTTATGATACTAACCAATGTACATTTGTATAAATTATAGATTATATCCAAGAAACCCTTACGCGAAGTCTAAGATAGCAATGTGAGTTTATCCTCTTTTTGTTAACCTTTTTGGAATGTTTTACAAAACCTTAATTATTTTACAATGTGATTAAGCGGTGATTGAGTCTTTGTAGTTCTTCAATTACTGCCGGTATTATGGGGTTTTGTATACAAAATTTACTACGAGTAGTAGTAAGTCTGAATGACAGTGCATTACCATTGGACGACGAGTTAGCCAATGGGTAATTTGACCATAGCCATAGATCTGGTCGAGTGGCAAATACTGAATGAGTAATTGTGTAGAAATAAACAATGTGATCGCTCTCAATACTGTTTTAATTAATAAAATGTTTCTTGATTAAACTGGGATTCACTCACAAGTATTTCCGACTGACAAATGTTTTTAAAACGCGTTACAGGTAACACAATGTGAACAGCCAATTAGTGAAAAGCCAGCTGGAGAGCACTGAAGGCTTGGGAAAATGTGGCTATAAAAGTTACCTAATAAACGATGTTTTAAATTCAATAAAATAGGGTTTGTCCCTGTAAATGTATTGTAATAAGAAACTTGGGTTTTGCCCATGTTATTATTAATATCAAATATGGTAGTGTTACTCTGATAAACATTTCCTAACTACGGTCCTGATGTAAATTCCGCTGCAAGATTAAACAAACTGACACCACCAAAATCTGAGCTCGCGTCAGCCCGTTCCCGGGAATCAGGGATCAGGGTTGCGACAGAAACACTATCAAACTTCTTACTTAATTCTGGGTTTACTAAAGGTACTATTGACACAACACTTTTCCTCAAAACACACAAAGGTCATACTTTGTTGGTCCAGATATATGTTGATGACATTATATTTGGATCAACAAATGAAAAATTCTGTAAAAAGTTTCAAAAGTTAATGACCAGCCACTTTGAAATGAGTATGATGGGTGAGTTAACCTTTTTCTTGGGTTTACAAGTAAAACAAAGAATTGATGGAATATTTTTGAGTTAATCAAAATATGTGAAAACAATTCTACAAAAATACTCACTTGAAAACTGCTCTGTTTCAAAAACTCTCATAGCAACAGGGAACAAATTGGATTCTGATAAAGATGGAATAAGTGTAGATATTAAAATCTATAGGGGGATGATAGGATCATTGCTATATTTAACTGCAAGCAGACCAGATATTATGTTTGCAACATGCTTTCAGGCCAGATATCAATGTGATCCTAAAGAATCCTATCTAAAAGCTGTAAAAAGGGTTTTCAAATATCTAAAAGGCACATCAGAACTTGGTCTCTGGTATCCTAAGGATACAAACCTTGAATTAATTGCATACACAGATGCAGATTATGCAGGGTGCAAAATTGACAGAAAAAGCACATTTGGTGCTTGTCAAGTCTTGGGAGAAAAATTGGTATGTTGGGCAAGCAAGAAACAAAATTGTGTTGCCACATCAACAGCAGAATCAGAAATTGTAGCAGCAGCAAGTTGCTGTTCACAAGTGCTGTTGATGCAAACTCAACTAAGAGATTATGGAGTAAATCTAACAAAAATACCAATCCTATGTGATTTAAAGAGTGCAATTGCAATAACAGAAAATCCAGTTCATCACTCAAGAACCAAACACATAGATGTCAGATATCACTTCATAAAAGATCATGTGGAGAAAGGTAACATAGAAATGTATTTTGTTCCAACTGAAAACCAAATTGCTGATATCTTTACAAAATCTCTTGATGAAAAGAGACACAATTTTTTGATCAGCAAACTTGGCATGGTTAATTTAAATGATGAAGATTTTTCAGAATACACAAGGACACAAATTGAAAACCAAATTGATGAACATCAAAGTTCTGATAATCAAAGAACAAATCAACTGGTTTCTGACAAAGAAATCCATCAATCTGATGGAACATCAGAAAATCTGATGAATCATCAATAAATGATGATTTATCAGAAAATCTGAAGAAATATCAGAAAATCTGAAGAAATATCAGAAAATCTGGTGAAATCATCAGAAATTCTGATATAAAATCAGAAACCTTGTTGAAACATCAGAATGATCAGTAATCATCATATACTTCCATCTTCATGCATATCCCACATATTGTATAAATTCATATCTGTGTAT
This sequence comes from Helianthus tuberosus, assembly GCA_030545235.1. Classification (NCBI taxonomy): domain Eukaryota; kingdom Viridiplantae; phylum Streptophyta; class Magnoliopsida; order Asterales; family Asteraceae; genus Helianthus; species Helianthus tuberosus. The sequence goes on along the minus strand of JARYGA010011277.1, from coordinate 9,796 downwards.
AGTCTGTTTTTGTATTTTTTCCCTTTCTTTTAAATTAGAAAAAAAAAACAAATAGGGGGAAAAGTAACATGCATTAAGATAAAATTCAATATAGCAGAGAAAATCAACCGTCACAAGAATTTTTTTGCAGATTATTGAATTTTTTTTCTTTCACTACCAATGCATGCAACGTCATTTTTTCATAAGAAGTTTAAGAGACACGTAGGCACTAAAATGATTAGGAGCTATGAAAGTAGCCGCCTAGCTATTCAATGCTTACTCACACATAGGGGCCTTGTAGACTGTCATATTCTCACTGCAACTGCAACAGATATCGTCTTAATTGAAGAGATTGAAATGGAAATGAAATTTTTTGGAACTTTGGCTGTTAATAACATTTATGGCACAACTATCACTTTCACCTATAAATATTAACAACCTGAAAAAGATTTTCTTCACACCAAACATATCTTCTCTTCAAAAAGCTCTTCATAAGAAACTTCTTATTTTAAAATGGCTCGCCCAAAAATGATGAAAGTAACACAATTCCCTCTCCCTCTTCACAGACATCATACTCTTAGACTTAGGTCTAACTTGGAAGGACCTGCATGGGAGGACTGCAAGTATGTGTATAACATGATCATGCGAAGTTCCTTGGGCTTCGCTGTATCTACACATGTCACCATCTATCCAGAACTTCTTCAAGAATTCTGGTGGAACTCTGAAATCATTTTCAGTGGCACTTCCATGTGGATTGAGAGTAAGGTTATGGGGTCAAAATTACCCTAAAGGAGGAAAATCTTAGAGATGTCCTCCGGCTGGGTAATGGTCAAGAAAACACCTTCCTGGATAAGGCAGATGTGCAACAGGCCTTGACAAAAATGGGCTGTCATACAAACAACGTGTCAAGGCAGGTTAGCAAATCTGGTTTTATACCACCTTTCCAATATTTGGTGACACAGCTCAGTGTCTGCTTCTCTAAGAAGATTGGATACTTCAACGTGCTGTCCCATAGGATGATGGAGGTGATTCATGCTGTTGTACAGGAAAAACCTTACAACTTTTCTAAGTTTCTCATAAGAGACCTAGAAGCAAACATTCACGACCGTCAACCTTTTCTGATCTACCCTCGATTCGTAACCAAGAAGTCTGACATGTCAACAGAAAGAAACATCAGAAAACACCCTTCAACCAGATTCAAAGAAACTTATAACCATCTAAATTTTTTAAAATAAGTTTCTTTCAAAATATTTTTTTTCTGAGGACTGGAACAAGCTGTATGAAAAATACTTCCTGAATATCAGAACAAAGGTGTGGAGTTCAGAACTGCAATGTAAGTAAAAATCTCGGAACTCTACTTATTCCCTCTCATCTCAAAAAAAAAAAAAAAAATTGCTGATTCAATCTCTATAAATGAATCAAAAGCATTTTGATGAAATATGAAGAAAATCCAACTCTCAAAAGTTTTATTCAAAGATTTTCTGATATATATCATCAAAAGGAAAACTTGGGAAGATACACAATCTCAGAAAAGGTTTATATTGGACCTTTTTGAAACAAAAGGGGTCTCACATGGAGAAAATGTGCAAGTTGGACATTAGTGTTTATCTACAAAATCTTTGGAATCTCTGATTTTCATCAAAAGATTTATATTAAATAAGAGATAAACCAAAGGTTTTTCAAAAACGGTTGTTTCCTAAATGGATTAAAACATCATTAAGGTGTCATTAACCACCTTGAATACAAACAACCCACGAAAAACACTAAAAAATCTCTGTCTCGATACACTATAAATACCTCATTAAAAAAATAGAGACTTCCATCTTCAACCTTCAAACTCAAAACCCTAAAAACCCTTTTCCAAAATAAAAACCCAAATTCTCAATGACTACTATCAACATCAACATGCCACATGTCACACCCCGATATTTCCACATATTACCGGTGGGCCCGGCGGGGAGTATCGTGACGTAGTTGATATCATCATTGTCAATACACAGAATATAATGGCACAGCGGAAGGCTTGGTGAATAAACTATTACAAACTGTAATGTCAGAGTGTCCGAATGAAAGAATATACAGACTGGATTGTAATAAGATCCACAAGCGGATCATAAATAAATACAAGGAAACAAAATAACAGACTTCAGGCATCTTAGGGATTTGCAAGATCCTCTTATACGACACCAAATAGCTCCAGTCTATTTACGAGAGGTACCTGTCAATCAGTCTTTAGAAGATACGTCAGTTTACACTGGTAAATACAATTAACTGACTCTTTTGAAAACATTTATGAAAATTGATTTAAGTGCACATGGAACAAATCATTTATAACTTGGGACAATTATTAAATATAATCTTGTATACAGATTTATATGTTTGTCATACAATTGGGGCCGGTTGGAAGCCGGTCATGATTAACCGACTCACCATTTATAGAACCCACAAAGGAGTTATCCCCAACATGTGGGTTTATATTTTAGCATTTGCATCTGTCAGGTGTATGCCTACACCCCGTGCATAGGTCGTGGCCATTTTCAAATGAAATGAGCCGAGGATATCCAGGACACGGTCGAATTAACACCCAATGTTTATGTTATCAAACAAGACAGATTAAAACGGGTTATGTAAATTTATTAATCACAGTCCGATTAAATGATTTCATACCTGACCAAGTGGTATTATTATAATACCATATCCCAAGCCCGTATAAGGGAAAATAAGTTAAAAGTATTTACCTGAGCTAAACGTGAAAAGTAACCCCGCCGTAAAATCCTAAAGCTTTATGATGGTACCTTCTACTGGATGCTAATAATCTGTATTAGAAGGTTTAATAACCTATTAGGATGCTAACGGGTCTTTAATTATGTCAAAGACTTAGACCGGCTAGCTAGGAAGAAACTTTATGGTTCTAAACGCTAGATTAAGCGGAGACCGGAATAGAATGTGGTTTAGACCCGACAAGCTTGGATACTTGTATAATATGGGTAAACTAAACACATTCTGGAATTTGAGGATTTAATGATAAGGTTAAACCCGTTTCGGCTATTTTACGTAAACTAGTCACATAAACCGATCCGAACACATAAATGCGTAACGGGTAACCAAATGAATTACATACAGGTCTTATTTGTTATTATGCTTAAAATATGTTAATACATCAGTAGGATGTTAACATATATGCCCAAAAAGTATTTAAAACCATTTTAAGTCCCGTAAGGGCATTTTGGTAATTTTAATGATTATAAAAGAGATTTTATAATAAACAGAGATTCTGGTCTTTTTAAATCAGTAAAAATATTTAATTTACCTTATTACATCAGTAAGATACTACATATATGTGAGGTTTACCATTTATGGTCAAAGTATGCCCCGAAAGGGCATTTTGGTCATTTCACATATGCTTTTAAGGACATTTTTGGAAACCTGAGTTTATAACTTGTACCTACTGTAATAATATTGAAATTTGTTTAAAAATTTAGTAGGTAACAAGTCTTAGATGTTAAGTATGGTTTTAAACCATACTATGCACCTAAATAGTGTAAAACTCGCTAATTGACGATAATCAAGATGTTTATGTAAATCTAAGATTTTGATAAGTTTTAAATGCTCAAAATAATTTATTTAATGTATAAAATCAGTAGAAAAAGATTTGGCATTCAAATCATTTGTTAATCTCATTTTATGCCTAAAAAGGGTATTATCGTCATTAACTGATTTACACAAGAACTCTAAGTTTTAAAGAGATTATAATCTGACCAAAAATCTTAAAATTCCTTAAAAATAATATCTTAACAGTTGGTAATGAGTTTTGGTTCAAAATCCAAGTTTAAACATGACTTATGCAAGATATCGCAATTTAATTAACAAAAAGCTTCTAATTACGATATCGGGCATAACTCCTATTTGGGACCAAGAACTGATGTCAAATTTTCGGGAAAAGCTTATATATCAGTAACAAAGGTTTTTATCCTCTCACATTTCTAAAAATCTCATATATGTGTCAAAAGGGCATTTACGACATTTATAAGCATATTAACAAACTAGAGCATATAATTCAAACCAATAAGGACCAAGCAATATAACTCCAGGAGGTTACACTAATATATAATATGGTTCTAATGGAAGCTTAAAACATGGAAGAATTAAGCTTAAATGGGTCAGAACTGAAAGTCAAAGCAAAAGTCAAGCTTTTGCCACTTTCGGTTATAAACTGACCTTAGACTGATAATTGTCGGGTTAGGCCTGATTTAAACATGTTCTAATATTAATTACCAAGTCATTAAAATGTTAAAATATAATTTAGAACCTCTGTTTTATTAATTTAAATAATTTTTAAACTTTCTGTCCAGTTTGACTTTTTGTCAAACTAGTTTGACCCGACAATTAACTAGTCAAACGAAATAAATAGGAGGTGCCCTTTTAAGGGTTAATCACATACCTTAATATGGTTCCATAACCACTTTCGTTTCGATCAGTGGCTGGACCAATTATAATTAAACCGAAAGTCAAAGCTAAATTACGATATGTTTGACTTTTCGGTAATTAAGCTAATTAAAAGGACTAAGCAGGGATTAAAACTCTTACTTAGGGTCCTTGCTATCTTTTCTACACTTGGAAATCTTCTCCTAATGCTTGCTAACCCTAGAGATGTTCAGAACTCAATTTTGGAGTGTTGAGAGTGAAGTATGTGAATGAGCATTTGAAAATGCTGAACTTAAAGGCCTATTTATGGTGAATTCAGGTTGCCCCAGATGATTACAGGTGTTAGAGGATGAAATCAAGTCTCTACAAGTGTATTGGTGGTATGTGAAAACCATTAGCAAGGCCCTTGTTTCGAATTTATTTGTTTGGAGCTCAAGGAAAAGAACAAACCTGCACCTGGCCACAACAGACTGCCCAGATCAGGCCGTCGCGTCGCGCGACAGCAGAGGGCATTGGTGGTGGCGTGGTGCCACCATATGGGCAACCTGATCAGCAAGTTTCAAAGTTTGCATTTTCACCCCCTGAACCTTTTAAAACGCAATATCTTTCATTTTAAGCTCATTTAACCCATTTAACTTTCATTTTCATGATCCAAGAGATATAACCAAACACCGTTAGGTCCGGTTTCGTTAAATGGTTTCTGAAAACACAAGTTTCGCCTCATTGATGTTTTAAACCCTAATTCTTGGGAATTTGCGTAAACAACGCATAACGATCTCGAAACCTCGTGAAATTTATATCACTTATTCTTGAGAGTATATTTGAATATTTCGAAGCCTCGGGTTTGTTAAAAGGTCATTCAGAGGTAAGAATTAACATGTTGACACATTTAACCCCTGTAGTTTAAAATCTTCCGATTATTTTCACGAACGGCTTCTTGTATCAAATTAATTACTCGTTTAAGAATATATTCTTTACGTACGGTCAATCAGAGGCCCCAGTTTGGCATGTTGACACTTTTAGTCCCTTCGCATACATATTTTCACTGTTTGTCAACTTTAGTCCTTCAAACTCAATCTTTTACATATTTAGAGTTTAGGACACGTGTCTATACATAATTGGACACGTTTTTACGTGATGTTACACACCAATCGAACACTCTGTTCCTTTCATCACCGAAGCTGAATTTCTTCCATTAAAGAGCAACAATGAAGCAATGAACGATAACATTGAAGAATATGATATAAAGTGTCAAATTCTCATTGAATTTCTGATCAGATGCCCGATAGCTCAAGCTCTCACAAAGACCAGAGAGGTACCAAAAACAACTCTTACAACAAGTTGTAAAAACTCTCAAAGTCGCTTGGTGGACTCAACTTCCCACGTATATTCGGGACCTCTACGGGCATCCCAGTTGACCTTTACTATAGGCACATGCTTCCTTCGGAGCTTTTTAACCTGACGATCCTCGATCAACATAGGTCTTTCAACAAATCTCAAGCTTTCATCAATTTGTACGTCTCTATGAGACATAGCTAGCGTTTCATCGCCTAGACATTTCTTGAGATTACAGATATGGAACACATTATGAATTCCACTCAGCTCCTCAGGCAAGTTTAGCTTATAAGCTACACTGACGAGACATTCGATAATCTCGAATGGTCCAATATACCTAGGGCTTAACTTGCCCTTCTTACCAAAACGCATCACACCTTTCCAAGTTGATACTTTCAGTAAGACTTTATCACCAACCTCAAACTTTAGAGGTTTTCGCCTCTTGTCAGCATAACTTTTCTGCCTATCCCTGGCAGCTTTCAGGCGATCGCGAATCTGGACAATCTTATCCGTCGTTTCAAGGACTATATCAAGTCCTGATAACTGAGCTTCTCCTACTTCTGCCCAACAAACCGGCGTTCTGCATTTCCTACCATATAATGCCTCAAAAGGCGCAGCCTGAATGCTAGTATGGTAGCTATTGTTATAGGAGAACTCGATCAAAGGTAGGTGGTCATCCCAGCTACCTCCCAAATCAATAACACATGCTTGGAGCATGTCTTCCAAAGTTTGAATTGTACGCTCACTCTGTCCATCTGTCTGAGGATGGTAGGCAGTACTAAAATTCAAACGAGTGCCTAAAGATTGTTGGAAACTTTTCCAAAAGTGAGAGGTGTACCTAGTATCTCTATCAGAGATAATAGACACCGACACTCTTTGAAAAGACACAATCTTATCCACGTACACCTGGGCTTACTTGTCGGAGCTATGAGTCTCCTTGATGGGTAAGAAATGTGCTGACTTAGTCAGTCTATCAACTATAACCCATATGGTATCATTTTCGTGCCTTGTTTTAGGTAACTTGGTTATAAAATCCATAGTTACCATCTCCCACTTCCATGTGGGAAGTTCTGGCTGTTGAAGCAGACCCGATGGTTTTTGATGCTCTGCTTTAATCTGAGCACAGGTCAAGCACTTAGCTACATGGGTGGCAATAGATTTCTTCAACCCTATCCACCAATAATTAGCTTTCAAATCCTGATACATCTTGTCACATCCAGGGTGAACTGAATATTTGGAGTTGTGAGCTTCCTGGAGGATTACATCTCGAAGTCCTCCATGAATGGGAACCCAGATTCTTCCATTTAGTCTGAGAATTCCATCCTTGCCAGGTGTTAACTGTTCAACAGTTACACCTAACTTTTCATCTGGAAGGTTAGCTTCTAAAATAACATCTTTCTGTGCAGCTAATAGCCTTTCATTTAGGCTATTCTTCAGTTCGATGCTCTTGGCATTAACCCTGATAGGTTTAACTCTCTCTTTTCAGCTTAGGGCATCGGCGACTACATTCGCCTTGCCGGGATGGTAGCGAATTTCACAATCGTAATCATTTAAAGTCTCCATCCAGCGGCGCTGTCTCATGTTGAGCTCTTTTTGATTAAATAGGTGTTGAAGACTCTCGTGATCCGAATAGATCACACATTTTGTTCCATACAAATAGTGTCTCCACAACTTTAGTGCGAATACAACGGCACCCAACTCTAAGTCGTGGGTGGTGTAATTCTTTTCATGCACCTTTATTTGTCGTGATGCATAGGCAATTACCTTGCCTTTTTGCATAAGTACACAACCCATACCGGTGTGTGATGCATCATAATAAATGACAAACTCTTCGATTCTTCGGGCAATGTCAACACCGGAGCATTGCTCAATTTCTGCTTGAGAATCTCAAAGGATTCTTGTTGTTTTGGACCTGAATCAAATTTTACATTCTTACGTGTCAAAGAAGTCAATGGTGCAGCTATTCTTGAGAAGTTCTCAATGAATCTTCTATAATATCCAGCTAGACCCAGAAAGCTGCGAATTTCTGTTGGCGTCTTTGGTGCTTCCCAGTTCATAATGGCTTCTATCTTGGTGGGATCTACTTGGATGCCACGTTCACTAACAACATGTCCAAGGAATTGGACTTCACGATGCCAGAACTCGCACTTGGAGAATTTAGCATACAACTTCTCCTGTCGAAGCAATTCTAAGATACATCGAAGGTGCTTCTTGTGATCAACTTGGCTACGAGAATAGATAAGTATGTCATCTATGAAGACGATGACAAACTTATCTAAGTAGGGTTTGCAGACTCTATTCATGAGGTCCATGAATGCTGCTGGCGCATTAGTGAGGCCGAAAGGCATCACTAAAAGCTCATAATGTCCATACCTCGTTCTGAACACCGTTTTAGGCACATCTTTAGTTCGGACCTTGAGTTGATGATACCCAGATCTCAAATCAATCTTTGAGAAGAAGCCCATCCCTTGGAGCTGATCAAATAAGTCATCGATCCTGGGTAAGGGATAACGATTCTTGACCGTTATCTTGTTTAGTTCACGGTAATCAATGCATAGGCGCATTGATCCATCCTTCTTCTTTACGAACAATATTGGAGCTCCCCAAGGCGAAGAGCTGGGTTGAATGAAACCCTTCTCTAGGAGGTCATCCAATTGGGTCCTGAGCTCTTTCATTTCAGTAGGCGCTAGATGATAAGGAGCTCGTGCAATTGGTGCGGATCCTCGGAGAATATCTTTCCTGAATTCAACTTGCCTCTTGGGAGGTAATCCAGGTAGTTCATCAGGAAAGACATCAAGATAATCAGAGATAATAGGAATATCTTCAATCTTGGGCATTGGGTCGTTCACTGACACTTGTGCCATATAGATGACACATCCACTCTTCAGACACTGCGATACTTTGAGAATGGACACATTGTTGGGCAGTCCATATTGTGTATCTCCTTGAATAGTGACGGACTCACCAGAAGGGGTTTTGATGATAACTAGCTTTTTATCGCAGGCGATTTGGGCTTGGTTATGCGACAACCAATCCATGCCCAAAACAATATTAAACCCAGCCAATTTCATTGGCAAGAGGGATAGCGGAACAGAATGATTCTTAATGGATATGAAACATCCATCAAGAAGGGTTGAGGCTGTTTCTAAGGTACCATCAGCAAGCTCTACCTCATATTTTATGTCTAGAGTCTTAATAGGCAGATTCAGTATCTTACAAAACTTATGGTCTACAAAAGACTTATCAGCACCTGAATCAAATAAGACTCTAGCATATTTATTATTAATGAGGAAGGTACCTGTTATGACGTTCTCGTCATTCACCGCTTCCCTTGCATGCATCTGGAAAACTCTTGCGTTGTTTTTCTTTGCTTCCAAGGCTTCTTGGTATTCTTGGGGCAATTTGTCTTGATGTGCCCCTTCTCGTTGCAACCATAACAGGTTGCATCCTTAATGTTCCGGCACTCCACAGACTTATGCCCCTTCTTTTTGCAAATCCCACATGGTTTAGCTTGTGGGTCTTGGTTGCACTTTCCAAAGTGCCTTTTGTTGCAAGTCTTGAACCTGGGTTTGTCATTTGACTGCCCTTTCTTAGAACTAAAGTTCCCTTTATTCTTCTTGTTTGACTGAGGGAACTTGTCCTCCTCCCTCTTCCTCTTCCCGTCATCGGTAGTTCTCTTTGCTCTACTCCTCACAATATCAAGAGTAAGAGACAAAGATAGATCCACAACAGATCTATACGTAGTAGGCTTAGAAGCCTTGACGTTTACCTTCACTTCAGGAGCTAAACCACCGATGAAACGCGCAATGCGTTTGGGTTCAGGAGTGACTAAATATGGTACAAGCCTTGACATTGAGTTGAAACTGGTCACATAGGATCTACAGTCTAAATCCTTCATTACCAAGGTGAGGAAGTCAGTTTCAATCCTCTCAACTTCATGCTGAGGACAATATGTGTCTTTTACAAGATCTACAAACTTGCTCCATGAAAGGTTATACATATGAACCTTTCCAGTGGACTGTACTAACGCTTTCCACCAAGTGAGGGCATCGCCCTT
>JARYGA010011276.1:0-29469 GCA_030545235.1 Helianthus tuberosus | reverse complement strand
AGGAGATACGTACAGTTAACAGTCAATTATTCCTGACTTTTAGAGATGCTTGCTATGCGATGAGACTTTTAGATGATGACAATGAATACGTTGAGGCCATTAAAGAAGCAAGTTTTGAAGGACATGCTGGGCATCTCCGAGCGTTATATACTCTTTCACGGCCAGAATTTGTTTGGGAGAACACGTGGAAATACTTAGCTGATGATATTGTTTATAGACGTAAAAAAGAAACAAATATTTCAGGTCCTGATCTATCTTTTTTATTTCACATACTACATTTCGATTTTTTAATTAATAATGTTAATTTCTTGACTTGTTAGGTTTAGTGCTTCCTGAATATCAGATTAAGAACCTTACTTGTTGAAAATTGAAAACTATTTAATTTCCAATGGTTCATCATTACGAAGGTTTGTCACTATGTCGTACCCTGATGACGATTCCTTACGTGATGCTTCTAATCGTCTTGTAACACCCCGAAAACGGGTTTGGTAATAAAACCATGTTAATACTAAAGACGGTTAAAGTACCGTTAGTGGTAAAATTGACCCGGTGAATATTAGGATTTTAAATTAGTAAACCTAATATTAAATAAAAATAGTATAAAGGCTATTGATGAAATAAAGTTCATAAGAGGTCCGAGTTAACGGGACTTAAAATGAAACGGGTTATGGCTATCCCAAGCCCACTAAATGACTAGGAATATTAACCTAGTTAGTTATGCGTTTTTAGAATAATAAAGGAAACTTGAAATAGTTAAACCTTTTATAAACTTGAAACCTTGAGGGACTAAAAAGGGGTAAAACATGAAAGGTGTTGCAATTAAAACAATTAAAAGGAAATAAAAACCAAAACACACACTATGTGTGTGTTTTTGGTCGAACAACAGCAGGAGCACAAGAGGGTGCTCTTCAAAACCCTAACTCACCAAATATCCATCAAAATCAAAGAGAAGAAGGGCTAAAAATTGGTTCCTAAGCCAAGAATAGTGATCACCAAAGCTAGGAGATCACGAGGTATGTCTAATTTTGATATTTGGCGATGACTATGACTTGTCATGAATACTCATAGATGCAATTCTAGAGTAAATGTTTGATGTTAGGGCATAATTGAGATGATTTCAAGTCTAGGAATAAACCCTAGATGAGAATTTAGAGATTTTGTGTCATAACCTAGTGATTGAATGATTTATCATGAATGAGCTAAGTGGGTTTTAATGTTATGATGAAATTGATGATATAACTAAGCTTAGAATCATCATGCATGATAATGTTAAGAAGGTGTTTGATTTAAATCACGAATTTAAGTGAATACTCATATATGACTTGAAATGGGTCTTGAATATTGTGATGAAATTAGTAAGTTTGTTCATGTAAATAGATGAAGGAAATCGGGTTATGTACTATAACATATGAAGAACTTGATTTTATTAAGAGTTCGGATGGATGCTAAATAGTATGATGAAACGGGTCTCACTTATAAAGGAGAACCCTTAGTTCTTGCAAAAATAAATGAATAAACTAGTCTTGATAATCACTTAAACTAGTTAAAGTGTTGGAATATAATAAATTGGTTAGAACTGTGGTTAAAACGGTGGCCAAGAGATAATGCCTACCGGATAATTGAGAAATGCCTAAAATGGTTGACAAACTTGAATGTGCATTTTATATACTAATAGGCAATTGACTTTTTAAAAAGTCAAACTGACCATTAATAAGATCGAATGATAATTTTGATAGAAATTACGTAAGATGGAATAGTCATGATTGACAATGACTAAACTAACCATCTTATGAAATATGATGATAGTTTAACGCCTAACAAGCTAGGTGGAAGCTTGTGGATGAAGCGGGTCAAACATAGCGAGTCCGGGAAGAAAAGCGTGGCATGGATGCAAGGTAAGTGAAACTTACACCTCTTTGTAGAATATGCATCTATTCTATAAGTTATGAATATAATAGAGATAATATTCGAAATATGGTTACCTACGCGAAATGACTCGGGTCGAAACTAAAAACAAGTGTTAAAAACCTTAGTAATGGTAAAACGAGGTGGAATGGTAAATTAGTCACGAAAAGACAAAGATAAAATGAGTTTCGAATGGCTACTTATTAAGTAAGCCTAACTAATAAAAAGGGTAAAACGGATCAAATGGTAATATAGATACCATTTGACAATTAACGTCTAAAAAGTGTATGTCGAGTCTTGTGCTCACAGGAATAAACAGCTTGTGAATTAGCAATGCTATGGAATAGCCAATAAACAAAGACAAGGTTTTGAAACGGGTCAATAAGTTGACCCGAGCCAGGTACGCATAAATATGTTGTTAGTTAAGCATGCGATTTTGGTCAAATAGGTAGTAAAGGTCCTTCGTCGTAAAAGAGGGACTAAAACTGACTAAAATGCCCTTGATAGGTAAATCGGATAGACGACCCTTAAGAGTTGTCTAGAAACATGTATTATGATAAGGTAAAGTTCGTTAAGTGTTGAAGCATAGGCATAAATCCTTTCCGGATCAAATGCCTCAAAATAGCTTCTTGTCGTAAAATAACAACCGAGAGGGGGTAAATTCGGAATAAACAATTGATATTCATTACCCACCATAAGGATAGTTGTGGTGGAAGTTCATTTGACAAGTAATATGAAAATATAATGCGAGAAATGATTCGAGCGTGGTTTGTGAGTAAAAGCGCTTAAATACCCTCAACGGGTCAAAATAAGCGCATAATCATAGGCGGATTAATGATGCCTAATAACCCGTGATTTGAATCTTGTGTCATAAGAAGTAACTGAAATATGATGTTCATAAAATTTTGGTGTAACGAATATGTTGGTTTAATGAATTATGAAACGGGTCAAAAGTGTTTAAAAAGGAATTTCAAGTCGAGAGCTTGAAATTTGAATTTTAGAAGTAGTTGAATAACAGGTTTTAACTCCATAAGATGGATAATTAAATTACGAACGCGTAGTAAAAAGAATTGTGCAAAACGGACATCTAGATCAAAAGTTATGAAGCTTTGAAGTTAGAATTTCGATCGAAAATGGAGCTGGGCATCTGCAGCAACAGATGAAAACATTCTGTCAAAATGAGGCCGTGGCGTCGCGCCACGGCCAAAAGGCTTTTCCGTCGCGTTCGGTGACGGAGTAAATTCTTGAAATTATTGTTTATTTTGTTTAATTTGATTATTTGACCCAATTACCTTGTTGTACTTGTTATTTAACTATCAAAACTGACTTCTAAGTTGGTTTTGATCCTAGGTGAATGTCGAGAGTGCCCGGATGAAGATCAAGCGACGAGCAAGAACCGAACACACGTTAAATGAAGCTTCCGCGTCAAATCTTGATTTGTTTTGGTATAAGTCAATTATATAAACATTTATAAATATGTTTTCTAAATGTTGTAAACATATACGAATGTTAGTATGATAAGATTTTGTAAAGTCACATTTTAGCATTAAAATGGGTATTTTATTATTAAAATCTTGATTATTTGAGACGGGCGTTACAAGTTGGTAATCAGAGCTCAAGGTTAAAAGAATAAAGTGTTCGGTTCGAGGCTTGATCGCAAATCCGGTAAGTACATGTATATTATTGTTCTGGTATGATTAAAATGTTGTAAACAACACATAGGGTTATCGTGTAATACACGTTACCTCAATTAAATGATAAATATTGTTGACGAAATTGCGCGCGTTGACGCGTATAGTAGAAAAGCCTTGTATTATAATACGGGTGATTATTGAAGTTGATATTACTAACTCTTGTAAATGTTTTAATTGAAGGACACTCGCATATGAAGATGACGAGAGTCTAAGGATCGAACGATACGATGAAGACATAGTATAAAGCATGACAAGTAAGTCATACGCGCCATAAACATGAATCAGGAAATGATCTCGAATGAGAGATCGGATAACAAGGAGAGTTATCAGGGCAAGTATCTATAAGGTACACGTCTTAAACTTATAGCATAAACAAAAATATGCAACAAATACACTGTGAATGACAGTTGCATATAGACTATGTGTTGGATCGCTGTACGACCTGACTGAGTCGATCAGAAGAGTCTTTTATCCGAATTAGAGGCGGAATCAAAGAAACGGACACTCGATTCAATTTAAACGTCTCTTATATTGATATGATACTGAATTACAACCTGGAGACAATCCGGCAGAGCTTCGCTACTCAGATCCGAACCGTTACAAATGAATAACACAAGTGTCCTATTTATAGTGTTGAGGGTTTCGCTTGAAGTGAACCCTGACAGGTTCAAGCGAACTCACATGCTATTCCTCAAAATCTGTTTCTCACACCTCTAACACTGGTTATCCTATCCTATCTCATCACATGATACAAGACGAATTCAATAGACATAGTGCACTAACAGACTCCCCCTTGGATATTGACGAAGTCTTCAGTGTCTAATCTCTATCATAACACCTCTTCAGTCTTGATCAGTCTTCAAGCTCTTTCCAAAATGTCTATCATTGTAAGCATCCATCAATCCTTTTCTTTAGTTTCTTCAGGCTCCCCCTTTCATCAAGCTTCCGTGCTTTTAGGGATCGTCACTTTTTTTCAGTTACAAGCTCCCCCTTGCTTTGAGCTCGTCTTCAGACTCCCCCTTAGACTATGCTTTCAGGATCGTAGTCTGGACTATCTGCAAACACTCAAACATCTATAAGTAACAATATTTAGAATATCCAGGAATCGTAACCTGGCAATTCAAACTTCTAAATATATTCACTCCCCCTATCAACAAACGTAATTGATATGGCAAAGTTTAAGAATCCAACTCCCTCACAGTAAATCATCCAAGTCCAACTTAATGACCTTGGAGATATCACAAACTGTTTTGATTTTTGATTTTAATTCAAGTTTCAATTTAATGAACTTGTTTTATTTTCATAAACACAATCAGCTTACTTAGATTTTAAAAACTCAGCATTTCAGACATCGGTTGTCGAAAATAAAGCAGAATCAAAAATCTTTTTGTATTTTCTGAAAAATAAAGCAATAAAGAAATATGTACAAACATATTTACAGACAATATTTTTGTTTGAGTATGCGTCAGAGGATTATATCAGTTTCTGACAAGTCACAAGTACCATTGAGCTTAATATCACATTAAGAATTAAACAATTCACTTAGATTGTTGATATACTTGTCCACTTAAATTTTCACACAAATTTCAACTGATTCAGGATACGAATTAAGTGTATTAAGAACTTAAACTCATTCATGTGTCCCACCTCTTGAATATACTCCCGTATCCAGATCCCAATATTCAGTCTTACAGGTGAGTATACCTAGATGATATCTGTAAGGGGAATAAATTATAGTACGAAACCGTGAGAGCTCAGGTCAGAACTTCCGTTCAGCAAAGAGATGACGGCTCGACTTTAGGTGTGTCCCCTTTAGAGGATCTTTTGTTTACAACAGCAATGACTATCAATTTTATTGTTTCATCAATTTGCTGAGGGCGGCGCTATTTTTCAAGCAATGCGAAAAGTATTCTTCGGGGACTAGGCCATTACTTCCGCAAAATCAGAAGTCCCGGGATAATACCCCAGATATCACTAAGCATAAAGACCTAGTATCTCAGAAAGAGGGATCTTTCAAACGAGATTTCAGGGGTTACCTATATATCCAAGTAGTGTTCCCCACGAAATAAGCAAGTTTGAATTTATGTTTATATCCCGAAAAAGTTTACTAAATGTATAAAAATCTATCGGCATATCATCAGTGAGACTGTTTAACACATTTTAACTTTCCAATTCTTTAGCGTACTGTAACTATCTACTGATGTACTATCATTTCCTCTTTTTACGCAAAAACTCAATTTTTGAATTTTATCATGTTTTTGACTTTTTCAAAATTTTCAAATGTTTTTGTATTTTCTGACAATTTTTCTCCCCCTAAAATGCAAAACCATTTAAAGAAAATTTGACAACCAACACTGATAGCTTTGTCTCGCCATCCATTTTCTGCTAAAAGTGCTCTGATTTGCAGAAAATATACTATACCCCCATGATTTACAACCCATTGAACTTTTACAGTTTGAAAACCGTTTTTCAATCTTGTGAAAGTAATCATGTTTGTTCCGCCGTGAGGGTTTCGGCATATTCAATCAACACACAAAATTTTTTTTATTTTATTTTATTTTATTTTTTATTTTTTTTATATACAGAAAAACAAATAATCTCCCTGTTTAACCAAACCAGGGTTCAGCAGCCTTCTCCTCCTGTTATGCCAGGCTGCTCCAACTTCCAATCTCACAATCTTTAGATTTGATGAGCACCTGCATATTCAAACTACTTAATTACTTGAACAATTTAGCCCAGGTCTGTTGAACCTTAGGCATTTCAACACAATATGTATCATTCAATTTCGGAAAATCTTTCTCATCAAAAACTTTTTCAACTTTAACTTCAACTTTTTCCTCTTTTACCAAAATTACTTGTTTCTTAGCACTCCATTTTTGACCTTTTGGAGTACCTCTTTTGTAAAAATGTGACTCCTTTTGAACATTTTGACTTTGAACAACTTTTGGTTTCCAAAACTCATTTGGTTTTGTCATATCAACTGTTGTTTTCCAACTTTGTGTTGTTCTTAATCTTGGTGTGTGAGAACTCCAGGTTTGTCTTGACTCAAACCTGTTTGGTTTTGATTTCCAATTTTGATTTGAAGCAAACTTGTTTGTATTGTACTTCCAAGTTTGTTTCGAATCAAATCTGGTTGGCTTTGGTTTCACACCTTCAAACTTCTGTTTTTCAACATCAACAGGCTTTGGATTTGGACACTTTCGTGCTACATGTCCAATTTGATCACATTTAAAACACACTTTCTTTGAAACACCCTGTGCCTCTTGCTGTTTCTTTTTCTTAGCATCAAACTCCTCATTAGACTATTGTCCAAATTTGAGTTTTTCCTCTTCTTTCAAACTTTTCCCTTGAACAAAATTCATCTTTTGTTGCAAATTCGAATTTTCATTTTGTTTCCAATTCTGTTTCTTTTTATAACCCAACCCAGCCTTCATGTTTTTCTTTTTAAAACCCGGTTTGTTATAAAAAGTTTTCTTGTTTTTCCCAGCAAATTTTGAAATTTCTGACTTTTCGATCTCAACCATCTTGAAAACTTTATCAATTTTCTCTGAAATCACATTCTGAATCGGGAATACAATATCAAAGAATAGTTTGTCCGATTCAATCATGGTATAAACCAATCCTTTTGAATCATCATTCACAACTTTCTCAGATTTTATGTTTTTCAGATATTCATCATGAAAATTACCTTCATCTTCATCCTGTGATTCAGACTTACCTTTTGTAGACTCATCTTTCAAAACACTATCAACAACCTTACTTACCACCTCTGAATCATCAACTTCATCAGATTTGGTGTAAGTCACATCGATACTTTCAGGTAATTGGTCAACTATGTTCAGACCTTTTGCCACCTTTTCCTCATCATAAAAAGTATAATTGTTTCTCAATGGTGGTGGTACCTGATGAAATTCTGAACCAATACCCTTTTTGTTCTTGTCAGTATCTATGTCATCTGGTGTGATGTTGAAAATGCGTTCGAGAATGTACGAAGAGTTATGATAACTTTGAAGTTTGGTAACAACCTTTTCTTTTTCAGCCAAGACTTGTTTAAGATTAGCAACTTCATCAACACACTTGTTTAATTCAAGTTGCTTTTCTCTAAACTGTCTCTCATACATTTCTTTGGTTGTTAAAGTTTCATACAGTCTTTGATCAAAACTTTTGACTTGTCTCTTCAAAGTATCATATGCTTCTTGTACTCTCTGACTTGACCATTTTAAAGAATCATACTGTTTTTGTAAATCTAGAAACTTAGTTTCTTTTTCACCACAATCAACACATTTTGCTGTACACAGTCGTCGATAAACCTCATTATCCTTTTCAAGACCTTGACATTTCTGTGTCAGTTTTTCAACTTTTAATTTCAAAATTTCTTCTGTTTCAATCATTTCCTTGCATTTCATTTTGAAAACATTTTCAATTTTGTTTGTTTCAATTTCTTTTGTTTTTATAATGTCATCTTTTTCAGTACAAACTCTGCACGTTTCCATGCATTTCTTGCATTGTTCAGTTGGTTTCAAGATTTTAGAATCAGAATTTACCTCGGTAATTGGTACGTCAGTGTTTTTAGCTACCTCTGTCTGTTTCAGCTTTTCTTTCTTTTCGTCACCAGCACCTTCATAACTATCCAACTTCAAATTCTCAATCTTCTCCTCAGATTCTTTCAGCACTGGTTCTTCTTTCTCATTCTGTTCCTTTTCAACAGCAAGCTTTGTAGTAATCTTCACTTCTTTAATCAGCTTTTTCAACTCTTCTTCCTTCCTCTTTTTCATTTCCACTACCTTTGGTAGACTTGCTTCAAAAACTTCTTTTATCTTGTTCATTAAATCCGGCAAGTAACTTTTATCAGAAAGCCTTCTTGTGTTAAAAGTGCCCTCATTTGGAAACAAATTTGTTACTGCATCAAAATCCACACGGATCAACTACTGGATTACCCTGTGGGTCCATGTAACACTCTAGTTCTGCATTCCATCTCTTGGCTCTTTGTGCTTCCTTAAATGGTTCATCCAACTTACTAATCTCCCATCTTGCACTGTCTCTTCTCCACCAACTATCATGATCATCATTGGCGACAAATGCATATCCAACTGCATCTTCTTCAGGGCAAACTTGACTCCAGTCATAACCTTCATCGTCATGTATAACTGCAAGAGCCCTTGATTTTTCTTCAGGTTGCTTCAATCTTGGTGGTTCTGATTTGTTCTGATGATAAATCGTTTTCTTGTAATAATCTTCTTTGAACGGGTTTTCAGAATCATTAGCATACGCATTTCTGCACTCGCGCTTAAAGTGACCTTTCTGTTTGCATTTAAAACATGTCACCTTAGACTTGTCAAACCCTAGTTTGGTAGATGGTCCACCAATTGACTTCCTCCCCGTGATCTCCATGAACCGTTGTGCCCGACGAACCGCACTTGCCATGCACCATCTTATATCAATCAGTTTCATCTCCTCGGGGTCTATTCTATCGTAATCTTCTTTCGTCAAGTTGGTGTTGCCAATCTTCCCTGCAACGAGGCTTTCATACGATTCAAGTACAGATGCCAAGAAAACCATCTGTTGTTTCGCTGACTCTTCACTGAAATTCTGCCCATTCTTCAGATCCACTGCGATATTACACTGGAATAAATTCTTTGAATCAGTTTGGCTTGAAGTTGTTGAAGAAGATCCACCGTGAAAACCACTGTGAAGACTTTCATTGTTCACTAAACTTGAACTTTCTGCAGAAAACGCTGTTCTTGGAGATCCAGCCTGTGGTACATTTCCTCTGTAGTAAAGTTCCACATTCTGCTGATGAGCTGGATTGTTGACTTTAGATCTCTTTATCTCCAACTCATGGCTTTCAAGTCTTTCAGTCAGCAAATCCACAGTTAACTCTTCAGGCTTGATTGTATTTTTCAACATTAGAGCGAAGTATTGCCAATCTTGATCATTTGGCAATGAATCAAACAATTTATCCACTAGCTCCTCTTCAGTATATATAATTTTGTATCTGGCCAGCTCCATTTTCAGATGTCCAAATCTCTCAATCATTTTACAAACAGATTCATTTTTCATGCAACTGAATAAATCAAACTCTTTACGCAACAATTTCTTTTTGTTTCTTACAATTTCATTACTTCCCACAAACTCTTTGAAGTTTTTTCTTGTTCGAGTAACGAAATAATATCTTCTCTTACTGATTGTTTGATCAATGTTATCATTTTATATTCAGCCAAAACATTTTTATATCTTTTTCTGTAAACTCTTCTTCATTTAATAACTCTCCTCCTTCTTTTGCTGGTGCTTTATATTCATTTTTCAATTTTAACCAACTTTCAGGAGCGAAAGCTTTTACCCAACCCTCAAACCGGTTTTTCCACAGTTATAATCTTCAACTTTCATAAGCTTCGATGGTTTCTGTTGGCTTCCATACATGTTTTCAAATTTCAAATTCTCTGAGATTTCCTTCGAATATTCTCTCATCTCGGATCTTCTCTCTATCGATTCGGAAGTGAATGCGTTGTAAAATTCTTCACCGCTGCCCGACATCTTCAATAACCTGGAGAAACAAACAAACACAATCAGTACAAACAATATCAATCAACTTGAAATAAACTGATACTCGTTTGATGTGAAATAATCTTGATGCGAAAAATCCTCTTTCAAGCGAAATAAGAGTTTTAAGCGAAAACACTTGTATAACTCTTTCAAGCGAAACCAGTTGTTCAAACTAAATAACAACTTTCAAGCGAACTCCCAATATGATACTTTAAGCGAAAACAGTATTTCAAGCGAAAGTTTGACTTTCAAGCGAAATGGCTGTTTGAAGCGAACTCAGCTAATCATTTCAAGCGAAAGCAATAATCTCCAAGCGAAAGCTATAAATTTCAAGCGAAAGCTACAATTTTCAAGCGAACTATCACTGTTCGATGAAGCGAAACCTCATTTTTGGTACAATTTTGTCATTTTTACTCCGAATTTTGATCTGAAACTCTCTAGGGTTTGTTAAATCACTGTTTCGCACATTCTGTGAAAAATTCATGCCATATTGACCGTGAAATCTTGTTCAGATTGAAAAAGAATGTGTAGAAAACATAAAACTGATGCAATCAAGTTAAACTCTTCTTCCTGTGATCTGATACCACTTGTTGGATCGCTGTACGACCTGACTGAGTCGATCAGAAGAGTCTTTTATCCGAATCAGAGGCGGAATCAAAGAAACGGACACTCGATTCAATTTAAACGTCTCTTATATTGATATGATACTGAATTACAACCTGGAGACAATCCGGCAGAGCTTCGCTACTCAGATTCGAACCGTTACAAATGAATAACACAAGTGTCCTATTTATAGTGTTGAGGGTTTCGCTTGAAGTGAACCAGGACAGGTTCAAGCGAACTTGACTGAATGGGTTTCGCTTGAACGTGTCACTTGGCACTTTCAAGCGAACTCACATGCTATTCCTCAAAATCTATTTCTCACACCTCTAACACTGGTTATCCTATCCTATCTCATCACATGATACAAGACGAAGTCAATAGACATAGTGCACTAACACTATGAAACTTGGAAAACCTGGATAGGCTACCTGTCACACCCTCAAAATACCACCTAGGGAGTGTCCCTGTTAGGCGTGTGACCCACTAGCAATGAGCCACCAATTACATTGAATCCATAAGTTTAAAATAAAGTTTCATCATTTAATATTAAAATCCAAACATAAGTTATTCGAAACCAGCAAATTCAGCGGAAGCGTTAACGTATCACAATATAAACATTTTCCAAACAAATGTAAGAACCAATGTTCAATAAATAAAACCAATCGGTGTGAACCATGACCACTCATGCCCTCCAGCCAGCAAGTTCCTGTTCCAAGATACCTAACGACCTACGAGCATGTAACAAGTGTATCAGACAAAGCTGGCGAGTTCACAGTTTTAGAAAACGTTTGTTACCAGTTGTATGTAAAACAGTTCACTGACAAATGCAAGTAATATTGTTAATATCTCAATTCCGAACAAGACGGCTCCTGAAATACATGACTGCCCTTCCCACGTACTCCTATCTAGTACTTGGCCCCGACTGGGTCATTAGTTCACATCCGTCCTATCTAGGAGCGGTGTGAGGGTGCCAAACCTAAGTAGCGCTACCAACTAATACCCGTTACCCTCCAGGTAACATAATAAGGGACTTACAAGAGTGATAGGTGAGAATATTAACCAATATACCCGTTTTTACCCAAAGACTTATCCCTCCACGGGATACCCACTGACTGTCCCCAACCACTGGGACACATGCTCGAATGTAGTGAACTCACCTTTGGTTTGTTCGGTAAGTTTAAAACACGTATTCCAAGTTTCGTACGCACACAAATAACGTGTTCCACATTCACAGTAATCCAGCAACATACTAGTAAAACACATATTGTCATGCAAGACGTAACAAGAAATCATGCAACACTACAATCCATATCCTTGATCGTAAAATCACATTGCAATTATATAAGCTTTATACAAGTTTGCCCTACAATATTCATGTTTCAATAAACACCACTCGACTCATGTTTTTAATCCTAGGAGTCCGCAATTTAATCAGATCATCGGCCCACATAACCCGTGAGGCCTGATAAGGTGTACAACTGGCCAAAGATGTGTTGTCCATTCCGACAGCCCAAGCTGCTGTGCGGCCCAGCTGTTTCCTGGTCCGTCTGACCTTTGCGACCAGGCCCGCCCCATGTACTAACAGCTGGTGGCCCAATTCCATTATAAAGAGTGCGGCCCAACTTACATAGCCTGCTGCATATGCGCAGCCCACTCGGCCAGGCCCACATAGCAATATCCCTTTCACACATTTACACTACCTCAAATCTTTATCCTTTAGAAAATAATAGGTTATATTTTGATGTTTATATTCATTACAAATGATAGTGGCCAACAACTGTTACATCAACATTGATGATCAATCACACTTTGACTTCATGTCCACACACACATCGATAACAGCCACTAACATACAATTCAATTTCATGTCTAAACCATTAACATATTACTATTAGCACCTAATCATCACATCACAACATTTATTGAAGACTTGACATTATCATAACATAGGAATCATTCACACATCTCAATATTCACCATTTTATCAAAACATCATCGATCATCAACATCAGTAATCGGCGGCACATGTGCTGAATTGTAATGTGTGACCCTAGTCTTTATTATACAATGGTTTCACATTAACAAGAGTGCAACATCAACATGTGTCAACATACATATATGATCTATTACATCCGATTGCACATAAACAAAATTATCAAATAGAGATTCATATAAAGGTGGTTTCACTAACCGAATCACTTGATCCAACAGAAGGATGCCTCGAAGGGGGGGTCTCCACTGATGTGCGCAGAAGATGGAGGATCGTAGGGTTTGTATATGTGTTATGTTATCTTGTTACGTGAATTTTGTGTGCAACATAAGCTATACTAATAGCCGGCCCCCAATAAAAGCCTATTTGGGCTCGATCAGGCCCAACATCAATCCAGAGCATACATGTGACTGAGTTGGCTTTGGATATGTGTGTGTCAAGATGCGGCCCGACATGAGTAATCCTAATACCCATTATCAATTATCGAATAATCAAACAACGATAGAACGGAACACTAACCGGGTTGTAGAGTGGAATTCAAGATGGTCGCCGACAAGGGTTTCGAAGGATCGAGAGGACGCTGTCGTCGATCAAGAGTGCTTGGAATAGAATTAGGGTTTGTCACCCTTGACTATGTTTGGGATAAATGAAACCCCCACACACATCCTTGTGTGCGTATGTACTCAAGATACATGGGCCGAGCCCAGTTTTTCTAGTATGCACTTGTTTTACTAAGCCCATAAACATCCAATCACAGGATACCAAATTACGTCTTTAGTATATGTACATTCACTAATAATATACAAAACCATTCGCATAATATCAAGTCTAGTTATCACTAAGATAACGTACACGTAAGTTATATCAAAACACAAAGCGAAATCGGGAAAATGAACGAAGAAAAGGCATAGGAAATAACGAGTTGTCACATCATCCCCAACTTGAAAGAAATTTCGTCCCGAAATTTGATAAGCAATCCCAACAGCGTAGTGTTAAATCAGGATGACTATGGATTTTCCCCAGGTGTCACACTACCTATCCAGGATGACATTTCCAAGAGAAATTCAGTAGAAGTACGTGTTATTCACGGTTTTGAATAATAAGACAATTACTAAATTTAGCTTAAATACAAACTTGGACGAGAGTAATCATCCAAGTAGGTATTCTCAATATAAATCCTGTTGAGGAAGGTAAAGATCACATCAACGAATGTGATTGTATAAACGATTATAAAAAAAGGGACATTTAAAATGTTCAAAGATAAAACGGGTAAAACCAATAATTGTTAATTGACAATTAGATAAAGTTTTACCAAATAAAATAAATCGAGAGATTACTTACATGGGACGTGATGTGGTAATTATAATAAGGTCATGTGTACCATGCGTTGATCGCTTACTCTGGCCAAGCAAGTAGTGAATACATGATACCATGAGCTTCTTATAATGAGCATATTTATGTCTGATGTGGTAAGGTCTAGATAAATGAAAGAATTAAAAGAACCTTGGGTTCAAGAAATCGTATGGGCATACTTGTATAAATGGCTTTCGAGGAAACCATAAAAACAAAGTATTGCACGCATAGAATAAATGGCCGAAGGAAATTCGTGACATAAGTCATCTTGTACGCAAGAGCCACGACTAAGGAAAAAGGGCATTATAAAGCTAAAGTATAAATGACCCGTGGGGTCATAGAAACAAAAAGATATTGCCCATACAAAAAGACGATCAAAGTCGTTGACTTTGGTCGTAGTAAAGAAAGGATGATGACGATGCGCATCATTCAGAAATTATAAGACCATCAAGGACAGTCAAATAAAGAATAAAGATTTGGTTAGTAAAGCGATGGATTTCGCTAAAATAACCAAACAAGTTAAAATGAAGTTACAACGCATACCAAAATGGATGCATTAATGATGACTTCAGCAAAATACCCGGTTGATGGGTAATGATTTAAACACATGCGTACACCGAGAAACAGGAACGCGGATTGAAAGTTAAAGGACTCGGATTATGAGTTATGACTGAAAAATGACAAAAGATCGCAATTAGAAATTATGATTAATATGTCTAACTATTTCAAGGTCAAACGGGTTAAATGAAAAACAAAGTTTAACCATTCACAAGTGATGGATTTCACATGAACAATCCAAACGGGTTGAATACAAAGTGATGCCGGATGGCATAAGAAAACGATTGCAGTCACGAACTACAGTCAGAACTAACGAAATTCAAATACGAAAACAAATGATTTTCAAACATAAAAAGAATGATCTACGGGATCATCATAACCTACGGATATAGACAGAGTAAAGGTCTACAGGGCCAAAATGACCCTAGGGGTCATCAATTAAAAGGAATAAATTATAAGGACCTTGTCTTAACAAGGTGAAAATCTAAAGAAATAGCCCACGAGGCTAAGTGAAAGAACCTATGGGTTACTTAGACAAAGCGGGGGAACCAGTTGAGAATCCCCGCATAAAACAAGGACTGTATAGAAATAAATGCCAAGTCATCAAAATTGCTTGACATAAATTAAAGATAAAACTTTAAACTAAAACTTCAGTTTTAGTAAGAAATAACGTTTTTATAAACATAAATTCTGATAGGAATTTAAATAGTAAATAATAAAGATACAGGTCTTGGCACTGATAGGTGCAAGATGATATATTCGAAAGGAATATTTTCGATAATGAAAAGTTATATCAACATAAACATGACGTGACTCGATCACGGTCCAGAAAAGTAATGTGAAGTATAATCACATTGTATTCCGAGAAAAGGGTATAAAATAACTGGACTAATAAGTCTAGTTAGTGAGACCGGTTAAGGTCAAAATTCAAATTATGAATTCGTTTAATACGCTATTTATTATAAGAATAGCGTGGAATAAATGTAAATTATAAATTCATATGATCAAGTGGCCAAATTGGCGACTCGGTCATGTAAACAGTAATGGTAAATAGAACATGATGAAAGTGACGGCCCGTGAGGCCTCACTAATGGAAATTACAGATCACCTATATTAAGGGATCATAAGACAACACAAGTAAAGTGTGGGGAATTCAATTCAAGCGAAATCATAATTGAAGGTTAAAGCTATGAGGTATGTGGTTATATGCTTTGTAGAAGTTCGTTAATATCACCTAAAGAATCATCTTAAATATTTAAGATGACAATCAAGAAATTCGGTTTGTTCTTAAGCGGTGGATTCCGTATAATTAAACCGAATGAATAAGTTCACAAACAAAGGAATTTGTTAGTCAAAAGTGAAAGAATTGACTAAAATATTCAAACGGATTAAATTAACGAATTCATGAAGAATTCGATAGTCAAACAGCGATGGCTTTCGCTAAGTTAACCGAACTGGTTAAAAATAACGGAATGTCGTTATTTTGAGCTACATGATTTCGCGTGAAAAACGAATATGTTTATTAATCAAAAAGATATTACCATATTTTTCTGGTAATACTAACAAATGGTTAAATTATGAGTAATGCTAAAAAGGTTACTCAGTTTAAGCGCATTGGGTTTAAAACCCAATAAACTATGTAAGAAAGGTTTTGGGGACGAAACCTCTTTAAGGGGAGTACACTTGTAACACCCCGAAAACGGGTTTGGTAATAAAACCACGTTAATACTAAAGATGGTTAAAGTACCATTAGTGGTAAAATTTACCCGGTGAATATTAGGATTTTAAATTAATAAACCTAATATTAAATAAAAATAGTATAAAGGCTATTGATGAAATAAAGTTCATAAGAAGTCCGAGTTAACGGGACTTAAAATGAAACGGGTTATGGCTATCCCAAACCCACTAAATGACTAGGAATATTAACCTAGTTTGTTATGCGTTTTTAGAATAATAAAGGAAACTTGAAATAGTTAAACCTTTTATAAACTTGAAACCTTGAGGGACTAAAAAGGGGTAAAACATGAAAGGTGTTGCAATTAAAACAATTAAAAGGAAATAAAAACCAAAACACACACTATGTGTGTGTTTTTGGTCGAACAACAGTAGGATCACAAGAGGGTGCTCTTCAAAACCCTAATTCACCAAATATCCATCAAAATCAAAGAGAAGAAGGGCTAAAAATTGGTTCCTAAGCCAAGAATAGTGATCACCAAAGCTAGGAGATCACGAGGTATGTCTAATTTTGATATTTGGCGATGACTATGACTTGTCATGAATACTCATAGATGCAATTCTAGAGTAAATGTTTGATGTTAGGGCATAATTGAGATGATTTCAAGTCTAGGAATAAACCCTAGATGAGAATTTAGAGATTTTGTGTCATAACCTAGTGATTGAATGATTTATCATGAATGAGCTAAGTGGGTTTTAATGTTATGATGAAATTGATGATATAACTAAGCTTAGAATCATCATGCATGATAATGTTAAGAAGGTGTTTGATTTAAATCACGAATTTAAGTGAATACTCATATATGACTTGAAATGGGTCTTGAATAGTGTGATGAAATTAGTAAGTTTGTTCATGTAAATAGATGAATGAAATCGGGTTATGTACTAGAACATATGAAGAACTTGATTTTATTAAGAGTTCGGATGGATGCTAAATAGTATGATGAAACGGGTCTCACTTATAAAGGAGAACCCTTAGTTCTTGCAAAAATAAATGAATAAACTAGTCTTGATAATCACTTAAACTAGTTAAAGTGTTGGAAATATAATAAATTGGTTAGAACTGTGGTTAAAACGGTGGCCAAGAGATAATGCCTACCGGATAATTGAGAAATGCCTAAAATGGTTGACAAACTTGAATGTGCATTTTATATACTAATAGGCAATTGACTTTTTAAAAAGTCAAACTGACCATTAATAAGATCGAATGATAATTTTGATAGAAATTACGTAAGATGGAATAGTCATGATTGACAATGACTAAACTAACCATCTTATGAAATATGATGATAGTTTAACGCCTAACAAACTAGGTGGAAGCTTGTGGATGAAGCGTGTCAAACAGAGCGAGTACGGGAAGAAAAGCGTGGCATGGATGCAAGGTAAGTGAAACTTACACCTCTTTGTAGAATATGTATCTATTCTATAAGTTATGAATATAATAGAGATAATATTCGAAATATGGTTACCTACGCGAAATGACTCGGGTCGGAACTAAAAACAAGTGTTAAAAACCTTAGTAATGGTAAAACGAGGTGGAATGGTAAATTAGTCACGAAAAGACGAAGATAAAATGAGTTTCGAATGGCTACTTATTAAGTAAGCCTAACTAATAAAAAGGGTAAAACGGATCAAATGGTAATATAGATACCATTTGACAATTAACGTCTAAAAAGTGTATGTCGAGTCTTGTGCTCACAGGAATAAACAGCTTGTGAATTAGCAATGCTATGGAATAGCCAATAAACGAAGACAAGGTTTTGAAACGGGTCAATAAGTTGACCCGAGCCAGGTACGCATAAATATGTTGTTAGTTAAGCATGCGATTTTGGTCAAATAGGTAGTAAAGGTCCTTCGTCGTAAAAGAGGGACTAAAACTGACCAAAACGCCCTTGATAGGTAAATCGGATAGACGACCCTTAAGAGTTGTCTAGAAACATGTATTATGATAAGGTAAAGTTCGTTAAGTGTTGAAGCATAGGCATAAATCCTTTCCGGATCAAATGCCTCAAAATAGCTTCTTTTCGTAAAATAACAACCGAGAGGGGGTAAATTCGGAATAAACAATTGATATTCATTACCCACCATAAGGATAGTTGTGGTGGAAGTTCATTTGACAAGTAATATGAAAATATAATGCGAGAAATGATTCGAGCGTGGTTTATGAGTAAAAGCGCTTAAATACCCTTAACGGGTCAAAATAAGCGCATAATCATAGGCGGATTAATGATGCCTAATAACCCGTGATTTGAATCTTGTGTCATAAGAAATAACTGAAATATGATGTTCATAAAATTTTGGTGTAACGAATATGTTGGTTTAATGAATTATGAAACGGGTGAAAAGTGTTTAAAAAGGAATTTCAAGCCGAGAGCTTGAAATTTGAATTTTAGAAGTAGTTGAATAACAGGTTTTAACTAGGGCTGTTCACGAGCCGAACCGAACCGATCAGACATTTGCTCGTGCTCGGTTCGTTTACAAACCGATCCAAACCGAACCGAGCGTTTTTTCAACCGAGCCAAAGTCGAGCGAGCGTCTTTCGATCCGAGCATTTTTCGAACGAACATCGAGCGAGTATCGAGCGTCACAGAATAAACAAGGAAATTGATGATGGGAGTGCTAGTTATTAGAATAAAGTGCAGTTTTCGTCCCTGATGTTTCGTCCATTAGAACACAAGTAAAAATTTAACAAATAACAAGGAATACAAAAACACTCAACTAGTTCTATCGAGATTAACTAAACGGGATAATAAATCGTCGACCGATTGAAACATACCCTTGTTCTATCGGAAGTTTGAAATTGAATGAATCGATTGAAGCAAAACCCTGACGAGTTGGCGTCTTGGCGAGTGGCGATGGATAAATCGAATAACGATGGCCAATGGGGGCTTTTGATTAGGGTCTTTTACTTGTGAATCAAATAGCGGGTTGAGACTTGAGTATTGATCGACGACGCTTCACATTTTAGTATTTTAAATTTTGACCCAATTACTCAAATGGACATTTAAGTATTGGATAATGGACAATTGGTATTGAATTTCAATTCTAATTACTTAAATGAGCTCTATTTGGATCTTAGACCAAACATTGTTAATGTTGGTCTCTAGTCATTTCATTAAAAATGATACACACACAAACACAAATATATATGTATATATATATATATATAGGGCCAGGATCATTTCAGAACCATAAATATTTACAGAACTCGCAGGACTCCTAATAAACAATCTTTTTATTTATATATTTTTATGTTTAGGATAATTTTTTCATTTATTATGTGTATTTTTACGATTACATACATGTTAAGAGTAATTTTATCATTTTTTATATGTAATTTTATAATTACACATATGTAAACTAGTTTTTTTACATATATGTAATTAGTTATGACACATATATATAATTTTGGCAATTAAACATATGTAAACTACTTTTAACATGTATGTAATCAAAGAAATACATATAATAGATGATAAAAAGATCCTAAATACAAAAACTTATGTATAAACTGATTGTTTATTAGGAGTTCTGAAAGTTCTGTAGTTATTTAGAGTTCTGAAATGAACTCAACCCTATATATATATATATATATTAAAAAATAAATCGAGCCAACCGATTCGAACCGAACTGAGCGGACCTTTGCTCGTGCTCGGTTCGTTTACAAACCGAACCGAGCATTTTTTTAATCGAGCTGAATCGAACGAGCAAATTTCGACCATTTTCCGAGCGAGCATCGAACGAGCGTCGAGCGCCGAGCAATTTGAACAGCCCTAGTTTTAACTCCATAAGATGGAGAATTAAATTACGAACGCGTAGGAAAAAGAATCGCGCAAAACGGACATCTAGATCAAAAGTTTTTGAAGTTAGAATTTCGATAAAAAACGGAGCTGGGCATATGCAGCAACAGTTGAAAAAATTCTGTCAAAATGAGGCCGTGGCGTCGCGCCACGGCCAAAAGGCTTTTCCGTCGCACGCGGCGACGGAGTAAATTATTGAAATTATTGTTTATTTTGTTTAATTTGATTATTTGACCCAATTACCTTATTATACTTGTTATTTAACTATCAAAACTGACTTCTAAGTTGGTTTTGATCCTAGGTGAATGTCGAGAGTGCCCAGATGAAGATCAAGCGACGAGCAAGAACCGAACACACGTTAAATGAAGCTTCCGCGTCAAATCTTGATTTGTTTTGGTATAAGTCAATTATATAAACATTTATAAATATGTTTTCTAAATGTTGTAAACATATACGAATGTTAGTATGACAAGATTTTGTAAAGTCACATTTTATCATTAAAATGGATATTTTATTATTAAAATCTTGATTATTTGAGACGGGCGTTACACATCTGATCAATGAAGAGCTGTCACATGACCTAGATGAAGTACAAGTTGAGTTTAACAGGTTGCATCAATCTCTTACAGATGAACAACGAGCGGTTTTTGACGAAATAATGGAAGCAGTTGTAGGCCGTAAAGGAGGCCTTTTTTTGTCTGTGGTTACGGTGGAACTGGAAAAACCTTTTTATGGAAGACTTTGGCTTCAGTTGTTCGATGTAGAAATGGAATTGTTTTAAATGTGGCTTCAAGTGGTATTGCTTCGTTATTACTTTCCCGTGGAAAGACAGCTCATTCTCGGTTCCATGTCCCCATTAATCTAACAGAGGATTCAATGTGCAATATTAAGCCAAATAGTGATATTGCCATATTATTAAAGGAAACCCAATTAATCATATGGGACGAAGCACCGATGGTACACAAACATGCCTTTGAAGCTTTAGATAGGACGATGACCGACGTATTTTCGGAAGGTAGGAGTATTCGTTCGGATATTCCTTTTGGAGGTAAAGTTATTGTATTTGGTGGTGACTTTAGACAAATCCTACCTGTTATTCCTAATGGTACTAGACAAGAAATTGTTAGTGCATCTTTAAGCTCTTCATATATATGGTCAAAATGCAGACTGTTACGGCTGACTAAAAACATGCGTCTAACTATTGGAGCTGAAAGTTCAAATATGGAGTCTATCAGAGAATTTGCAAAATGGCTTATTGATATTGGTGAAGGAAACGTTGGAGATGATAATGATGGTGAAGCTATTATAGAGATACCAGATGATCTACTAATCATCGATATTTGTGACCTGATACAAAGTTTAATTGACTTTGTATATCCTTCAATTATTGAACAATTTAGGATTCCTGGATTTTTTTCGGAGCGAGCAATTCTAGCACCAGAAAATGAGGTAGTTCATGAAATTAACGATCGATTGCTTTCGTTATTTCCTGGTGATGCGAAAAAGTATCTGAGTTCTGATAGTATGTGTCAAACTGAACAAATTCTTGATTCTTTTCAAGAAAGCTTATACTCAACAGAAAATTTGAATGCTCTTAAGATTTCTGGCTTGCCTAATCACATATTAGTTCTTAAAGTTGGTGTTCTTGTGATGCTTCTTTGAAACATTGATCAACAGAAAGGGTTATGTAACGGTACAAGGCTTCAAATTACTTTTCTTGGTAAACGAGTTATAGAAGCTGAAGTAATATCTAGTGGTAACATTGGCACGAGAGTTTTTATTCCAAGGATTAATATGATCCCGTCTGACAAAAAAAATACCTTTTCAATTTCAACGAAGACAATTTCCTTTATCAGTTTGTTTTGCCATGACAATTAACAAGAGTTAAGGACTATCATTATCAAAGGTTGGTCTTTATTTGAAAGATCCTATCTTCACTCATGGTCAGTTGTACGTTGCATTATCAAGGGTCAAGACCAGAGAAGGCGTTAAAATACTAATATTCGACGCTGATGGAAAACCAACAAATAAGACTTCTAATGTCGTTTACAAAGAAGTTTTTACTAGCTTGTAATCATTGTTTTTTCTGAGTTTTAACTTCCACCATTCTAAGTATAGTTGTATATATATTGTAACGCCCTGCTTATTTGTACTTTCCAGTTATAGCAAGTCTTGTTCGTATTTCTATTTTTGGAAGTCTTGTGTTCTTGTAATCGTTCTTTCTTTGTAATCATTGTAAAATCCGAGACTTGGATCATAAATAAAAATCGTATTTTGTTAATTACATGTTATACATACTTTATACATACTCATACGTTCAATATCGTGAAACAATTGATGCTTATTCGTAATTCTTGGAAACTATGTGCTAAACTTGTAAATTCATGAAACTTATGCATAAAACGTACTATGATCGTAAACAAAACGTAAATACGACATTCATACGCTAAATTATACTTTGATTATATTCTTCATGCTTAAATTTACCTTATACTATGCTTTTATGGTGAAACAAGTCCCTAAAACACCTAAAAACCCTAAATTATAACCTACAGGGGCCTAAATGTCAAAAAATCAAACTTAATTTCAGAAACCATATGCTGGCGTCGCGCGACGGGTATGGGGCATGGTGGTGGCACGACGCCACTGCCTGAATTCACCAGACTCTTGTTTGCTGCTCATGGGTTGGTCCATTTTGTGTTTCTTTGGTGTGTTTTCTCCATTTATTAGCCACCAAACCTCACCTAAACACTCCCTATAAAACCCAACTCAATCCCACACTTGAATCACTTTACAAACTCACTAATATACTCTCTAATCACTCCAAAATCTGGTGCAAAATAGTAGCAAAAGTCAGAAACATACCAAGTTGCAAAAGTGAGTTTAACCTCACTTATCTTCCATCTTTTTCATCTTTTCTTGCTTCTTAGCACTTGGAACAACCCTAGAGATGTTTCCATAGGTTTTACCTGGAAAACCAAGGATGGAACATCATCACAAAAGGGTTATAAGTGCAAGAAACTTTCTGTTTTATACAAACACTTTGCTAAACTTCCCCAAACTTGAGTTTTCTCATCTCAAACCTATGTCCTTATGCTTATAACCACTTCTATGGTTAGTTAGGCTTAAAAACAAGGTTGAGACATTCAAAATCAGAGGTTAAACCTCATATACTTTCTGTTTTGTTTAGGGTTTTTGACCCACAAGTCATGTTCAAGCTTCAAGCTTGATGAATGAGTGATTATGGATCAACTTGGGTTATCCAACATAGAATCCCCACATGACTTGATGATTTCTCATAGTATAGTTTTTCTTATTCTTGTCTTAATATAGTTCAAGACCCTCCTTGGTTGTTTTTACATCAAGTGTAGTGGTGAACCATAAGAGGTACCTAAATGGAAGCTTGTTCTTCCTACCTCCTACATGAATTCTATGGCACATTTGAGGTACCTAAATGAAGATTTAATCTTCTACCTCATGCTTGAAATACTTGTACTAATGGACTTATTAATATATACTACATAACCTAAATAATATCTATGTACATTCGAACCTTTGATGTTGAACTCATGTTCATTCGTCAAAGTAGTAGAACGTCATCTAAGACCTAAACCTTGTTATGATTCTTATGGGTGTTCAACTCATGAAAACATTATAACCCTTGTGGTTACATAGTGTCATACAAGTGTTATGTGTTGAAGATGATTATTTTGATATAATACTTTCATGTCATTTTAATTCCGAATCCTTAATCTTCTGATTTCCCCAAACTCATACACTTTGTTCCTTTGTGTAGAAGGACAAGGTGCTCCAACTAGCTAATCCAACAACCAACTTACTCTCGGATTCAAGTAGGAACAACTTGCAAAACCATGAGTATACTCGTATTCCCCTCTTTACTTTTACCACTTTTTGGGGTGTAACATGTTTACTTATCAAAAACTTACACATGAACATTTTACTTAAACGCACAAACATTCCTATTACATGCTTGTATACGTGATTGCTTGATACTTTAAACTTGGGTTGAGGACATCTTGTGTTAGACTTATCATTAACTTCGTACGAGCCTATCCGTGACATATGTAGCGCTATAGGATTAACGCCCCGCCCGTAGACTTGTGGTTATGTCATGAGCATATTGCGTTTCATCATTGGTTTGATATGTTAGACACATGCCCAATTTATTGTTATCTTGTATCACATGCTTGCTATGAGGAATTGTTTAAAACTTATCTTTTGCTATGTACGTATCAAACTTGTATACTCGTCTTTGCTTTTGCATTGAACTTTATTTTAAACATGTTACAGGTTAAGGATGACGAATGCTATGAATGAAGTAGCGTTGATGCCTAGATACACATATAGACGTTTAGGTTTAATATGTTGTATCAATTTTGCTTATGTTGTTTCCTTTGAACTTGTCGTATTTGAATTTCTTGTAATGTTGACAATTTACTTTATGGAATGAAATCAGTTTATTTAAATATTGTCACAATAGTGTTATGAAGTCTCTTGCAATCTCGTTTTCGTCTCACTCTGATGTTTCCGCCATCGGTTAGGGTGTGACAGATTGGTATCAGAGCCATAACTATAGGGAATTAGGAATAAGTAGGAATGCTTTGCCCTAGTCTATAGTTTTAGGAACTTTGACTCGTATGTGTTGTTTAAAATTTTGTACTCTACCTTGCATGATTCCTAGCAACACTTCCTATTTGTTAAACTTACATGCCTTTCCTAAGGCTAACACGAATACACTTTTGATTCTTTGAAGATACTCGTAACATAAACGAGACGACTTTACCAAAATAGGCGTGAAACCCACAATTTGGTAAACGACTCTCATTCTACCTTAAACTATTTTTGCACGAAACTACACCATTAAGCTAGGAGTGGAATCCACAACTTAATGGTAATTTCCATATCAACTCTAGTGGACCCTCGTCAAAGTGTCGAAATTTATTTTGACCCGACAAGTACTAACCACATTAGGGTACGAAATCTTCAAGTTAGGGGTGAAACCCGCACCTTGTCGATTAAGTCCCATTCCTCGATTTTTGATCTCGCCAAAGTCCCGATTGTTTCAATCGATTAGAGACGTGTAGTAACTGGAAGGGTAAGATACCATTAATCGCTTCTCGACGATAGTATCTCACCTATAGGCCAAAGCACGTTTTCTCTAATTCGAAAGGACTTTCGACCCACTTTGGAATAGTCGACGTTTCTCTACCCGAAATAATCCAATGTTTTATTGAGCCTCTCTTTTATGTATCTCAATTTACATGTGATTTTATACTTGAACGTTCATTCATTTCAAACTTTTAAACTCATTTCGCACGTCATCGCAATCAAAAACAATAATAATCCCTCGTGAACAAACTAAATTTATACTCTTTTACGCAATCATACATGTTTATACTTGTCGCATACATGTTGAATTCATGATAATTATGTGAACCATACGTGATACATCATACTTGCATACTTAAACTTGCAATCTTATTTAAAAAAAAAATATGATCTAGTCTCATCCTTTCCTTTTCTTTCGAACTTCTAGATGGCATCTCCAAGCTCATTGAAGAAGACCAAGTCAAAGAAAGGCTCCAACAGTGAATCCATCTCCAAACAAGAGCTAGTTGGGATCATTGCTGAACAAATGGCCGATCAAATGGCTCGAGTTATACCCGACATTGTTAGCCGCATTCAAACCAACCCCGATTCACCTCATGGCTCTGTGGACTCCAAGGTGGAGAAACCTAAGGCACCTTTTCTCTTCAAACAATTCATGGCTTGCAAACCATTGGAATTTACTGGAAAAGATGGTGCTACCGCACTACTCTCTTGGTTTGATGCCATGGAAATCACCTTTTGTCAGAGTGGTTGTCCTGACGACCTACGCACCCAAAATGCCACAGGGGTGTTCTGATCAAGGGCTCTTGATTGGTGGACCTCTGAACGAGGTACAAGGGGTGAGGACGCCGCCCATGCGTTGCCATGGGCTGAGTTGAAAAGGATTATGAAGGAGGAATTTTTCCCGCCGCACGAGATAAGAAAATTGGAAAGTGAATTTTGGCACCTTAAGCAAGTGGAGGACGACAATGATGGTTTAACCCTCCGTTTCAAACAACTTAGCATCCTGTGTCCTAGCCAAGTTGATACACCTGAGAAAGCCATCAACAAATACATCCACTGTTGCCCTGATTCTTTCATGAACCTCATGGAGGCTGCTTGCCCAGCCACTATTGAAGATACCTTTCGTTTAGCTTCCCGTTTGAACAGTAACCAAGTCATGCGTAGGAATACCTCGAAAACCCCACTGAAAACTGCCCAACAAGCCACTGTTGAACCCTCCTGATCCACCAAGAAAAACCAAGGCAAGAAGCGGAAGGCTTCAAGCCAAAATTACGCGGTTGTCACTACGCCAAACCCACAAGCCATGCCTGCCATAGCCAACAAGGAAAATCCACGTAAAGGTTACACTGGAACACAACCTAAGTGTGGCCAATGTCAGTAACACCACCCTCCCAACGTTCCGTGCCGCAAGTGCGCCAAGTGTGGCCGATATGGGCATTTTTCTCAAAACTGCCCCGTATCCCCTCTGGCCAACCAAAACCAAGCCTTGGTAGCTCAGAACCCCGTCCCCAATCAAGTTCGGAACCAAGTCACTCATGTGAGAGCGTGTTTTAACTGTGGTGATGTCAACCATATGGCTAACGTCTGTCCTCAACGAAACCAGCCTCAACAACAGCCACCGCAACAGCAGCAACAATGTGACAACTCGAGTTTCCAAGGTTCCTTCTTTATACGCTACTTGCCTTATGTTGTGTTTTGTGGTTTGATACATTGAAACTGTGCACCATGATTCGTGTTAAGCCGTTTGTGTTGTTATGTGTTTGGTTTTATGTTGTTTATTACTTGTGTTAAATACAAATTACATGAATTATTTGACTATCCTTCGGCCCATAGCAATTGGAGTGCAAACCGAGCCCACACACCCCTTGAGCCCACATGTCCTTATGTTATATTACGTAAAAATGTTGTGGAGGTGCCCATAACTTTCTGAACACGTATACAAGAATTACAACCCTAGTTCCCTTCTATTCCTCCTTGATTGCGACGACAAACCCCCCCCCCCCCCCTCGTGAAGATATCATCCTGTTAATCAAAGGTCTCGGTTAGTAAATCCCTATTATGTAAGTATTATTCGATTTTTTTTATGTATGCTTATGATTATCTATGATAAGTGGATTGTTCTTTGTGATTTCGATTTGTATTATAGTTGTTTCTATGGTTCTGTTACACAAGCAGATTGTAATCATAAATTCTAGTTCGTGAATTGTATATATGATTATATGGTGATATGTGATGATGATCTATTTAAATAATAGGGAATTTTGTTATGTGATGTTAACTGACGATTGATTATATTCATATTTTTTTGTGATGATGCTATGCAATGATGAGTGATCACATGCTATAAGATTGGTAGGTAGGAAAGTATTATAGGTTGTAGGTTATATATTGACAGTTGGTGGTGGATTGTTGTTTACCTTGAATGAATTACATATAATATATGTGAGATGCCTAGAATGTGCAGCCAAGTGGATAAGAATCACCTTATGTTGTCAGCCCTTATGTTCTCATATGTGCATGTGAATTGCCAGGGAACATGTGATTGATTATATTTGTGCAATTGTTAAAGTTTTGCATGAGTATTAGATGTGATATAGTCTGCCAAAGTGTTCACATTAATCGATGGTGAATCTGAATAATACAAGGAATCGGTTGTGGTGTATACTTATGAGACTTGACTTAATTAATTTGGTTGAATGATTTGGATGTAAAACTGGGATTTTGTAAACACACATTGGATTGGGCTGGGGATCTTTTGGGCCGCACAGTGAACATTAAACGGATTCGGGGCCCTACTGTACACTCAGGTTAGGGTTATGGGTCTAGAATAGCGTCTGTTACACTTTGATTGAGTCGCATAATCCGATAATTTGCGTGGTATTATTTTGGTGCTACTTGTGGAATGTGGTGTATTATTGTATAATGATTCACGTATTGGATAGGCAATATGTAAACACGATATAGTTAATACGTGATTCCTAGGTGCTATGTGTTATACATTTGTGAATGTGACCACACTTGAATATGAGCCTAATGTTAAATGGTATAATAATAGGGCGTGGCCAGTTTAATAACTAAAACAAGTGAAACAATCCTGCCGAGCAAACCAAGGTGAGTTCACACTTTCTAAAAGGCATGGGATTCCCAAGGGTTGGGAATGGGTAAAGGATTTAAACTGAACTGCGTGATCTACTGGTTTGGAACACGTACACACCCTCTTTATTGAAGGGTGACAACATGTGATAAGGAAATAATTTGGAACCTACGTAATCTCCTAGTTTGGGGATTTCGTACACACCCTCTTTATTAAAGGGTGACAACACGGATACTAGACCAAAACTCTCTATCATGAAGTCCCTCCTTTTATATCGACTTAATCGCCGGGCCAATGGCGAGCGGGTCATTAGTTAGATAGCGCTATTTAGGTTTGACAAGCCTCACACCATGCCGCAGAGGACGGGCGTGGACTAATGGATCTGGGCACTAGTCAATGATGATAGACATTGACGTCAGGGCACCAACTTACTTTAGTCAGTGGTCGATATGGTAAACGGGTCTAGTGGTTAACATGGGGAAGCCCCCACCAACTATGGATATGTTTGGGAAACAGGGTAAACTGATTAACTTACAACTTACAAATGAATTCCTGGTTTTTTGAAACAACTTAACAATGAACACCAACCATGAACTCGCTCAACTTTGTTGTTGATTCGTTGCTACATGCCTTGCAGGTTGTTAGGTACTCATGGAGCTTGCACAGGGAGGCGCAGTCGTTATGGGACATGGCGGTGTGTGCCATGTTAGAAACATTTCTTTATTTCGTACTTACTACATACATTGGGTTTTACAATTATGCTTCCGCTAAACACTTAACTATGTTTTTGAGTTGAAACACCATTCATATTGTGTGGTTGACTTTTACTTACTTGTTATGTTCAATATGATTGGTGGCTTGATCCTGGTCAGTCACGCCTCCAAGCGGTGATACTCCGCGTGTGGATTTTGGGGGGTGTGACAGATTGGTATCAGAGCCATTGGTTATAGTGAACTTGGTTTTAAAAAGGGGAAAAGCTTTTTGATAAAACCAGACTATAACCTGTACAGTGCTCAACGATCCACAACGACGCTTCGCTCCACGTGCAAGACTCCACACTAT
>JARYGA010011275.1:0-24120 GCA_030545235.1 Helianthus tuberosus | reverse complement strand
AGAGGACTGTGGGACTTGATTTCTGGCATTCGTTCGACGTTAAAATTCGTTTTACGCTTCGAGATATAATCCGTTTACTACCAAACACACACGAATCACTAATTAGTATAGCGGGGTGCTATTACGATACAGGGTATTAACTCGATCGCTGCTACGATTCAATGTCCGATCGATGGAAACTATCCGATGGATGTTTAAGCGCTATCCTTTGTCATTAATCGTGATTCCGACAGGATGTTTGAGTACCACCCGAACTCGGGGAATACTCTGTCATTCGTTGTGAATCCGATGGATGTTTTAGTCATTGCACTTTGTCATTCGTTGTGAGGGTTTTAATCTCGTGAGTTATCGTAAATACTGTATTAGTTACTTACCTAGTTTGTGTGCACTAGGATTACAAGGCTAATCAATAGGCTAAGCTCTGCCTGTATAAATCTGCAATGTATCAAGGCTTATCTATTGGCTAAACTTTGCCGTATGAATCTGCATGCTTATAATGTGAGTCATTCTCTTTTTATCAAATTTAATTTCAAAAGCATGTTTATTTTCAAAGGTTATAATTACAGGGATTAAGTCTTTGTAATCACCATATTACAGCCGGTATGTGGGGTTTTGTATACATTACTTGATAATCTTCACCATTGGACAACGAGTTAGCCAATGGGTGATATGACCATAGTCACAGAAACGAGTCGAGTGACAAGTACCGAGGGTAGTTGGTTGATATAAAAACATTGTAATCGCTCTTAATACTGTATATTATAACAAATGAATTGTTTTAGCAAAATAGAATGATTCACTCTGTATTTTCCGCTGACAAAACCTTTTTAAAAACGCGTTTCAGGTAATTACAGTAGATTGGAGTAAGAGACGGATACGGCACTGAAAGACTTCAAGAAGTGGCTTATTTTATTAATTAAACCAAATTAATAAATATTGTTTTATGTAATCAAATTTATCTTTATTAAAGCTACCATTGTAAAACATGGGTTTATCCCATCTATTTAATAAATAAAATCCGGTGTTTTCTAAACTCTGATATTTTTCCTAACTCACGGTCCTGATGAAATTTCCGCTGCAATATTTTTCAAATTAAATCACCGGTACCACTAGGCTGTTCGCGACTCCCGATTCCGTCCAGGGTGGGTCGGGGGTCGTGACAGAAGGTGGTATCAGAGCCACTGCTTTAAGCCAATTAGGTGTTGTAAAAATACCTAAGTTTATATAAAAGAGTTAGGAGATTCCTATTAACTGGTAGCACACATGATAGCATTTAGACTTGAACTTAAGAAAAGATGCCCTAGTATCAGCTTCGAGATAAGCTAAGTACTTGTGTAAATAAAGTATGATAGGTTTTGTATACCATAAGAATGGTAATTAGAATATTGCAAGATACGATAAATAAGCAAGAATTTATAGTAATTATTGCTTATTATTATTTGGACTAGAATAAAATGTGTTATGGGAATACAAGTTTCCTTAATTCTGAATAAAAGCCCTAATGAAAGAGGCACCTTTAATAAGATACTATTTATGGGAAATAGAAAATTTTCTCCGACAAGACTGGGTATGGTGTAGCAGACTCTCCAGTTTGTCCGGATATACTGAAGTTACTGCTCCGGCGCGAATCGGATAAGACGGGGTATATAATATGTCAAACAAGTGACAAGATTTCCCTAAATAGTATCATGACCAGATATTTAACTGATTTTTGGAAATACAAATCTGTTAAATACATTATAAAGAAGGTATGTATATTACAGCATGTGAAATATGTAATTATATAGATATGTATATCTATAAGAAATTAAAAAAGTCAATTTGGAATAAAGCACAAGCATCTGTGTCTAGATTTCTTTATTAAGAATCTCTTTTCCGATATCAAACATTATTTCGTTTGATTATCTGCCTAGTAACTCGAGTAACAATAATAACAATAGAAACCCATTAAGTTGGGATACCATCAAAAGTATAAAGAATTTCTAACACATTACCATAAACTATTAACGCAAGTAAGAAGCATGTAAAGTTATGATAATGTACAAGAAAACACATGAAAATTTAACTACAAGTCCACAGAAGTTGAAGTATATCACACACAACTTTCTAGGCAAGACCTTTGGAAAATATAAATTAGGCACAATGACACCAATGTTAATTCCATCAGTAGAAGAACGACTGATCAAAAAGAAGCACTTTGCCACGTGATCCTACAAAGCAACACGAATCTCGCTGAGGCACGTTGTAACAAGATTTCACAACCATCAGTGCACAGTCTAATCAGAGTCATTATCACTACAAAAAGGAGTCACATACCTTTGCAAATTCCCTATTTCATTTTATTCGACATTCTCTGGTAATGTCATTTAACAACGGTTATCACACGAAATTCCAGATAAAGTTCTTAAATTTCTTTCGTTGAAATTCTGACTTCTGCATATAAAGAGTTGATTTTCGTGTTTCTATTTTCCCTAATAGTCATCATACCATAAGGATTTCTTTCATAATAACGAATATTGATCTATTTTATTTCTTGGTAAATTCCCACGTTACACATGTGTTGTTTATTATGCATTTGGTTCATTTGAATTATAAAAGACCACTGGAAGGCTTCATTCCGGTTTGTTATTTTATCCAAACTCAATTATCATTCCGCTTTTTGTACTGTGAACCACATTATTACAAAAACAATAACTCCTTGATATCGAGTCACTAAATTTCTTGAAAACTCTTCTTTGACATACATAGTTTCTATTGTGACCATGTCCGAACTTTCTTATTCAAATTATTTTGCTCATATTACATATTCATTTTAAAATCCAATATGATGGATGGAAGCTATCATATTCAAATAAGTCCCAACAAGCACTTCATTTGTTTTGAACCATACTAGGCTTGTTTAAATCTTCGACTTCATTAAATCATTTCTTCGATCACGATCACCTTGTGGTGACGTTTTCATAAATCTGAAGCTCGCACTAATATAGTTCGCACACACCATATACAGAATTTAATTATTTATTTATTCTTATTATAAAATCCATTTTGTTGATTATTCCTATAAAAGTAATCTTAACACAATTATGTGCTAAGATAATGATACACAAATTCATGTCATGTTTCAATATATCTTTTAACAATTATTACAGCATCAATTGAGCCTTTCGTGATAATTATTGCTTTATCATTTTCAATCGAAAAACATTATATAAATTTAATTGATTACGGAAACTTACATAAGTAATTACCTAATTTATAATATAGTATTACTATATTTAAAAATTCTTGTTAAAATCATTAAACGTGAAGAATTTATATTTTTACATATAAAAATTTTGTTTGAGGTATATTCTCATTAAAATTTATGTTTAAGTTAATATTAGTTTTATTATTTGTAATAATATATTAGTGTTAATATTATTTTAAATACAAGGGTTATTATCAAGGGCAGGTATTGGATAGCCTAGCCTTAGTTAGGCATGGATTGGCCACCTATGCTTAAACAAGGCAGCACTAACCAATATCCAACCATGATAATGACTAGTTAATATATATAAATTAAGTCATCATACTTATTTAGAAAATTTTAATTATATATAAAAATATTTTACTTTGTACTGTAAGGAGAGACATATTTTCATAAAACAAGTACAAGAATTTGAGGGACAAATAAAATTATATAAATAATTATATATCACATATTTTGTGATAACTATTTACAGTAACTCTCTGGCAAGAAAATGACCATATAAGAATAATATGGTAGTCATCAACTACGTTGGGTTAGGGGAACATTATATTATATAAGAATAGACTCGTTTTCACTTATTTACAACATTTGTAAACGTTATATGATTTCAAAATGAAAATAAGTAATCAAATAGAATCAACCCATTAAGTGTTATATATTTACAAAATATTTTACAAATATTTTTGTACAATAAATATTTTTACATCTTTAACTTTCATTTAACGTTATAAATAATAGTGATTTCTTTTACAAAATAATAATACTAAAATATTTTGTAATGTAATAAATTTATTACAGTATTTTGAAATATATATTACATAATAAAAAAAATTAGTTATTTTACATAGTATAGTAAAATACTAAAATAATATTTATTGAAAAGTGGTGACCATTTACATAAAAATGCGTAACAAATAATATATATTACATAGTATTTATATTTAAGATACGGTTCAGACAGGAACACAAAATAATATATATTACATTTGTTATACAAATATAATATAATAGTTGGTTATGCCAAAACAACTTGTTCTTATTATATTTCGATCTCTAGGACATAGTGTAAAAAAATATGATTATTAATAGTATACTATCACATTGTTTTCACAATTAAAACAAAATTGGAACACTAAACAATGATACACTAACTCTATTTTCTTTAGGTGTATCTTTGCAATTCACTCATCTCAGCACATTGATTTTCTTATATCATAATTTAATATTTGACAAATCATTTTTCATGCTTTTATTTTATTTGGAACCTGTTAATTCTAAGTCTTCCTCAGTTGCCAATCAAAGTAAGCTTTCTTTTGACAAAGAATTTTATTAATTCTAAAAGTCTTTTACATTCATTTTAAAATATATATTGATCATATATCTTTTGAATTGAACCTAGTCACCTTGGAAATTATATCATTTCAACTCATTCATTGGTTATCGTTTTCTTGAACTAATTCAGTTGAATCATTGAATCCTACTTATTGTACAACTCACATGTACAAAATTTGATATTTTAATTCTGTGTCATCTACCTTAATATTGTTTTTATTTTACTAAAATATGACATAAGTCTAAAAGAAATACCGTAACCCAAATCTCGAGGACGAGATTTAAAACAAGGTGGGGAAAATGTAACATTCCTATTTTTATATAAGAATTATAGGTTTGGTTAAATTTATTAACCATTAGTAACTAGGAACAAGTTTAATTTTTAACAAAAATATTCAACCCAAATAGTTTTAAACAACTATTTTATATATATTTGGTTATAATGGTATATTAATTAATTGGCTGGTATAGGGTTGACCTTTCTAATAAAATAAAAGTATATAAAAACTTATATTATTAGACGGGTAGTTTTCGAGTAAGTGGACTATTAGAAATATGAAGTACCTAGACGGGCCCAGGAACCATTTAATAAAAATACATTGTATTTTGAACCTACTCTATTTTTAATGAAACTTAGACCCAAATGTAGACAAAAATATTCTCTTTCTAAAAACATATTTATTGTCTTATAAAACGTTATATCTTAAAAGTTATACGCGCCAAAAAAGTAAACTAATTTAATTAATTATAATATATTAATTAATTATAGTAATATAATAATAAATCAATTGAATTGTATACGTAAAGTATGAAATAAGATAAATAAAGAATTAAATAAAAGAATCTTAACATACACGTAAGTGTAAGTTCTAAATATAAAAAATAGGGTAAATCTAAATCAAAACATGTAGGTAGATAGGTACGTGTAAGAATTTTAATCAAAAAGCTTCCAAGGCAAGAAATTGAAACTACTATAAATATAGATGGCAATTTCATAAATTCATTTGCTAATTCCTTTTCTTCTTCTATCGCCAT
Organism: Helianthus tuberosus; assembly: GCA_030545235.1. Lineage (NCBI taxonomy): Eukaryota > Viridiplantae > Streptophyta > Magnoliopsida > Asterales > Asteraceae > Helianthus > Helianthus tuberosus. The sequence goes on along the minus strand of JARYGA010011275.1, from coordinate 18,503 downwards.
ATTCTCTTCCTTTTATATATTTTTCATTTAATATTATACCTATAATACTCCAAAGCATTGTCTCGTTTTAAGTGTTTTAACTCCCGATCACCGCTACCCTTTCCGATTGATCTGGAACCCATAACTCATGTCGGGGCTCTGCCCGACTAAGTTGTTGGGATTCTGTCTCGGGACTTCGGGACAAGGTTGAATTAGGGGTACTATACTTAAACACGAGTACAAAAATATATATTTATAGCTCAGAAGTTATACCCAAAATTTATACCAGGAGACTTTCTAGTTGAACCCTAAAGTTACAAAGTGGGTCCATTCTCTTTTCTCACTATTTTTATTCCCTTTTTCTTTATGATATAATTATATTCAAAGATGTCCCAAACCATAACAACTCTCACCAAAACTATTATTTATTATTATATTTTATAAAAGGAAACCTTAGTTAAGACCCCTAAGTAATCCTGTATAATTCCTAAAAATTTCAGAACAATTAGAATCAGGATCAGGGTCCCTAAAACTCAAGGGGGGTATTCCCTATTTATGATTATCCATATAAATTGCTGTCAAAATTGAATTTTCACGAAACGTCGACTCAGCAGGCCTAGGCTGGTGATCAAGCAGGCCTAGCCTACTTCGGATTTCCCCGCGACACGTGACAGGTGCGCGAGATCCTGTCGCGACACGCGGGAGGTACAAATTTAGGCTATAAATAGAGGGCTGTGGGACTTGATTTCTGGCATTCGTTCGATGTTAAAATTCGTTTTACGTTTTGAGATATAATCCGTTTACTATCAAACACACACGAATCACTAATTAGTATAGCGGGGTGCTATTACGATACAGGGTATTAACTCGATCGCTGCTACGATTCAATGTCTGATCGATGGAAACTATCCGATGGATGTTTAAGCGCTATCCTTTGTCATTAATCATGATTCCGACAGGATGTTTGAGTACCACCCGAACTCGGGGAATACTTTGTCATTCGTTGTGAGGGTTTTAATCTCGTGAGTTATCGTAAATACTGTATTAGTTACTTACCTAGTTCGTGTGCACTAGGATTACAAGGCTAATCAATAGGCTAAGCTCTGCCTGTATAAATCTGCAATGTATCAAGGCTTATCTATTGGCTAAACTTTGCCGTATGAATCTGCATGCTTATAATGTGAGTCATTCTCTTTTTATCAAATTTAATTTCAAAAGCATGTTTATTTTCAAAGGTTATAATTACAGGGATTAAGTCTTTGTAATCACCATATTACAGCCGGTATGTGGGGGTTTGTATACATTACTTGATAATCTTCACCATTGGACAACGAGTTAGCCAATGGGTGATATGACCATAGTCACAGAAACGAGTCGAGTGACAAGTACCGAGGGTAGTTGGTTGATATAAAAACATTGTAATCGCTCTTAATACTGTATATTATAACAAATGAATTGTTTTAGCAAAATAGAATGATTCACTCAGTATTTTCCGCTGACAAAACCTTTTTAAAACGCGTTTCAGGTAATTACAGTAGATTGGAGTAAGAGACGGATACGGCACTGAAAGACTTCAAGAAGTGGCTTATTATATTAATTAAATCAAATTAATAAATATTGTTTTATGTAATCAAATTTATCTTTATTAAAGCTACCATTGTAAAACATGGGTTTATCCCATCTATTTAATAAATAAAATCCGGTGTTTTCTAAACTCTGATATTTTTCCTAACTCACGGTCCTGATGAAATTTCCGCTGCAATATTTTTCAAATTAAATCACCGGTACCACTGGGCTGTTCGCGACTCCCGATTCCGTCCAGGGTGGGTCGGGGGTCGTGACACAAACCAACCACCCAAGTATGGTATCCTCGAGCGAAAACATTTGACAACCTCCTAGAAGCAGCTTTTCTTGGCACCAAACCTTTCTCCATCAATTAGCAATCTGATGCCATCACTAAACACATTCCTTAAATTGTAGCCATTTGTTGAGTGTATTTTTTTGGTGTCTAATCCGAGTATATATCACCATTGCCCTTGATTTTCTTAACTGTATATCTCTTAAATGTCAACATATACACGTGTGATTTAGTTTACGAAGATTTTTCAATGCCGAGAACCTCGATCAGAGAGTAAAAAAGGCGTAAAGTTAACAATGGTGTAAAATTAAAATGTGATATACCGGGCTAGGATTCGAGTTACATGAACCAAGGCCAAACCAATCCCCCAAGAATGGAATCATCGAGAGAAAATACATGACAACCTCCTAGAAGCAGCTTTTCTTGCCACCAGACCTTTCTCCATCAATTAGGAATTTGATGCCGTCACTAAACACATTCCTTAAATTGTAGCCATTTGTTGAGTGTAATCTTTTTTGTGTCTAATCCGCATATATATAACCATTCCCTTGATTTTCTTGACTGTATATCTCTTAAATGTCAACATACACACGTGTGATTTAGTTTACGAAGATTTTTCAATGCCGAGAACCTCGATCAGAGAGTAAAAAAGGCATAAGGTTCACAGTGGTGTAAAATTAAAATGGGATATACCGGTCTTGGATTCGAGTTACAGGAACAAGGGCCAAATCAACCACCCAAGAATGGAATCGTCGAGCGAAAACACTTGACAACCTCCTAGAAGCAGCTTTTTCTTACCAGCAGACCTTCCTCCATCAATTAGGAATTTGATGCCGTCACTACTCACATTCTTTAAATTGTAACCATTTGTTGAGTGTTTTTTTGGTGTCTAATCCGCATATATATCACCATTGCCCTTGATTTTCTTGACGGTTTATCTCTTAAATGTCAACATATACACGTGTGATTTAGTTTACGAAGATTTTCAATGCCGAGAACCTCGATCAGACAGTAAAAAAGGCGTAAGGTTCACAAAGGTGTAAAATTAAAATGGGATATACCGGGCTTGGATTCGAGTTACAGGAACAAGGGCAAAACCAACCACCCATGTATGGCATCGTCGAGCGAAAACATTTGACAACCTCCTAGAAGCAGCTTTTCTTGGCACCAAACCTTTCTCCGTCAATTAGCAATCTGATGCCATCACTAAACACATTCCTTAAATTGTAGCTATTTCTTGAGTGTATTTTTTTGGTGTCTAATCCGCATATATATCACCATTGCCCTTGATTTTCTTGACTGTTTATCTCTTAAATGTCAACATATACACGTGTGATTTAGTTTACGAAGATGTTTCAATGCCGAGAACCTCGATCAGAGAGTAAAAAAGGCGTAAGGTTCACAATGGTGTAAAATTAAAATGTGATATACCGGGCTAGGATTCGAGTTACAGGAACCAGGGCCAAACCAATCCCCCAAGAATGGAATCATCGGGCGAAAACACATGACAACCTCCTAGAAGCAGCTTTTCTTGCCACCAGACCTTTCTCCATCAATTAGGAATCTGATGCCGTCACTAAACACATTCCTTAAATTGTAGCCATTTTTTGAGTGTATTCTTTTTTGTGTCTAATCCGCATATATATCACCATTGCCCTTGATTTTCTTGACTGTATATCTCTTAAATGTCAACATACGCACGTGTGATTTAGTTTACGAAGATTTTTCAATGCCGAGAACCTCGATCAGAGAGTAAAAAAGGCATAAGGTTCACAGTGGTGTAAAATTAAAATGGGATATACCGGGCTAGGATTCGAGTTACAGGAACAAGGGCCAAACCAACCACCCAAGAATGGAATCGTCGAGCGAAAACACTTGAAAACCTCCTCGAAGCAGCTTTTCTTGCCACCAGACCTTTCACCATCAATTAGGAATCTGATGCCGTCACTAAACACATTCCTTAAATTGTAGCCATTTGTTGAGTTTTTTTTTTGTGTCTAATCCGCATATATATCACCATTGCCCTTGATTTTCTTGACGGTATACCTCTTAAATGTCAACATATACACGTGTGATTTAGTTTACGAAGATTTTTCAATGCCGAGAACCTCGATCAGAGAGTAAAAAAGGCGTAAGGTTCACAATGGTGTAAAATTAAAATGAGATATATCGGGATAGGATTCGAGTTAAAGGAACAAGGGCCAAACCAACCACCCAAGAATGGAATCGTCGAGCGAAAACACTTGACAACCTCCTAGAAGCAGCTTTTTTTGCCACCAGACCTTTCTCCATCAATTAGGAATCCGATGTTGTGTCTAAACGCATTCGTTAAATTGTAGCCATTTGTTGAGTGTTTTTTGGTGTCTAATCCGCATATGTATCACCATTGCCCTTGATTTTCTTGACTGTATATCTCTTAAATGTCAACATATACACGTGTGATTTAGTTTTCGAAGATTTTTCAATGCCGAGAACCTCGATCAGTGAGTAAAAAAGGCGTAAGGTTCACATTGGTGTAAAATTAAAATGGGATATACCGGGCTTGGATTCGAGTTACAGGAACAAAGGCCAAACCAACCACCCAAGAATGGATTCGTCGAGCGAAAACAGTTGATAACCACCTAGGAGCAGCTTTTCTTGCCACCAGACCTTTCTCCATCAATTAGGAATCTGATGCCGTAACTAAACACATTCTTTAAATTGTACCCATTTGTAGAGTGTTTTTTTGGTGTCTAATCCGCATATATATCAACATTGCCCTTGATTTTCTTGACGGTATATCTCTTAAATGTCAACATATACACGTGTGATTTAGTTTACGAAGATTTTTCAATGCCGAGAACCTCGATCAGAGAGTAAAAAAGGCGTAAGGTTCACAATCGTGTAAAATTAAAATGAGATATATCGGGATAGGATTCGAGTTACAGGAACAAGGGCCAAACCAACCACCCAAGAATGGAATCGTCGAGCGAAAACACTTGACAACCTCCTAGAAGCAGCTTTTTTTGCCACCAGACCTTTCTCCATCAATTAGGAATCCGATGTTGTCTCTAAACGCATTCGTTAAATTGTAGCCATTTGTTGAGTGTTTTTTGGTGTCTAATCCGCATATGTATCACCATTTCCCTTGATTTTCTTGACTGTATATCTCTTAAATGTCAACATATACACGTGTGATTTAGTTTTCGAAGATTTTTCAATGCCGAGAACCTCGATCAGTGAGTAAAAAAGGCGTAAGGTTCACATTGGTGTAAAATTAAAATGGGATATACCGGCCTTGGATTCGAGTTACAGGAACAAAGGCCAAACCAACCACCCAAGAATGGATTCGTCGAGCGAAAACACTTGATAACCTCCTAGGAGCAGCTTTTCTTGCCACCAGACCTTTCTCCATCAATTAGGAATCTGATGCCGTAACTAAACACATTCTTTAAATTGTACCCATTTGTAGAGTGTTTTTTTGGTGTCTAATCCGCATATATATCAACATTGCCCTTGATTTTCTTGACGGTATATCTCTTAAATGTCAACATATACACGTGTGATTTAGTTTACGAAGATTTTTCAATGCCGAGAACCTCGATTAGAGAGTAAAAAAGGCGTAAGGTTCACAATCGTGTAAAATTAAAATGGGATATACCGGACTTGGATTCGAGTTACAGGAACAAGGGCCAAACCAACCACCCAAGAATGTAATCGTCGAGCGAAAACACTTGACAACCTCCTAGAAGTAGCTTTTTTTGCCACCAGACCTTTCTCCATCAATTAGGAATCTGATTCCGTCACTAAACACATTCCTTAAATTGTAGCCATTTGTTGAGTGTTTTTTTTTGTGTCTAATCCGCATATATATCACCATTGCCCTTGATTTTCTTGACGGTTTATCTCTTAAATGTCAACATATAAACGTGTGATTTAGTTTACGAAGATTTTTCAATGCCAAGAACCTCGATCAGACAGTAAAAAAGGCGTAAGGTTCACAAAGGTGTAAAATTAAAATGGGATATACCGGGCTAGGATTCGAGTTACACGAACAAGGGCCAAACCAACCACCCAAGTATGGTATCGTCGAGCGAAAACATTTGACAACCTCCTAGAAGCAGCTTTTCTTGGCACCAAACCTTTCTCCATCAATTAGGAATCTGATGCCGTCACTAAACACATTCCTTAAATTGTAGCCATTTGTTGAGTGTATTCTTTTTTGTGTCTAATCCGCATATATATCACCATTGCCCTTGATTTTCTTGACTGTATATCTCTTAAATGTCAACATACGCACGTGTGATTTAGTTTACGAAGATTTTTCAATGCCGAGAACCTCGATCAGAGAGTAAAAAAGGCATAAGGTTCACAGTGGTGTAAAATTAAAATGGGATATACCGGGCTAGGATTCGAGTTACAGGAACAAGGGCCAAACCAACCACCCAAGAATGGAATCATCGAGCGAAAACACTTGACAACCTCCTCGAAGCAGCTTTTCTAGCCACCAGACCTTTCACCATCAATTAGGAATCTGATGCCGTCACTAAACACATTCCTTAAATTGTAGCCATTTGTTGAGTGTTTTTTTTGTGTCTAAGCCGCATATATATCACCATTGCCCTTGATTTTCTTGACGGTATACCTCTTAAATGTCAACATATACACGTGTGATTTAGTTTACGAAGATTTTTCAATGCCGAGAACCTCGATCAGAGAGTAAAAAAGGCGTAAGGTTCACAATGGTGTAAAATTAAAATGAGATATATCGGGATAGGATTCGAGTTACAGGAACAAGGGCCAAACAACCACCCAAGAATGGAATCGTCGAGCGAAAACACTTGACAACCTCCTAGAAGCAGCTTTTTTTGCCACCAGACCTTTCTCCATCAATTAGGAATCCGATGTCGTCTCTAAACGCATTCGTTAAATTGTAGCCATTTGTTGAGTGTTTTTTGGTGTCTAATCCGCATATATATCACCATTGCCCTTGATTTTCTTGACGGTATACCTCTTAAATGTCAACATATACACGTGTGATTTAGTTTACGAAGATTTTTCAATGCCGAGAACCTCGATCAGAGAGTAAAAAAGGCGTAAGGTTCACAATGGTGTAAAATTAAAATGAGATATATCGGGATAGGATTCGAGTTAAAGGAACAAGGGCCAAACCAACCACCCAAGAATGGAATCGTCGAGCGAAAACACTTGACAACCTCCTAGAAGCAGCTTTTTTTGCCACCAGACCTTTCTCCATCAATTAGGAATCCGATGTTGTGTCTAAACGCATTCGTTAAATTGTAGCCATTTGTTGAGTGTTTTTTGGTGTCTAATCCGCATATGTATCACCATTGCCCTTGATTTTCTTGACTGTATATCTCTTAAATGTCAACATATACACGTGTGATTTAGTTTTCGAAGATTTTTCAATGCCGAGAACCTCGATCAGTGAGTAAAAAAGGCGTAAGGTTCACATTGGTGTAAAATTAAAATGGGATATACCGGGCTTGGATTCGAGTTACAGGAACAAAGGCCAAACCAACCACCCAAGAATGGATTCGTCGAGCGAAAACAGTTGATAACCACCTAGGAGCAGCTTTTCTTGCCACCAGACCTTTCTCCATCAATTAGGAATCTGATGCCGTAACTAAACACATTCTTTAAATTGTACCCATTTGTAGAGTGTTTTTTTGGTGTCTAATCCGCATATATATCAACATTGCCCTTGATTTTCTTGACGGTATATCTCTTAAATGTCAACATATACACGTGTGATTTAGTTTACGAAGATTTTTCAATGCCGAGAACCTCGATTAGAGAGTAAAAAAGGCGTAAGGTTCACAATCGTGTAAAATTAAAATGAGATATATCGGGATAGGATTCGAGTTACAGGAACAAGGGCCAAACCAACCACCCAAGAATGGAATCGTCGAGCGAAAACACTTGACAACCTCCTAGAAGCAGCTTTTTTTGCCACCAGACCTTTCTCCATCAATTAGGAATCCGATGTTGTCTCTAAACGCATTCGTTAAATTGTAGCCATTTGTTGAGTGTTTTTTGGTGTCTAATCCGCATATGTATCACCATTTCCCTTGATTTTCTTGACTGTATATCTCTTAAATGTCAACATATACACGTGTGATTTAGTTTTCGAAGATTTTTCAATGCCGAGAACCTCGATCAGTGAGTAAAAAAGGCGTAAGGTTCACATTGGTGTAAAATTAAAATGGGATATACCGGCCTTGGATTCGAGTTACAGGAACAAAGGCCAAACCAACCACCCAAGAATGGATTCGTCGAGCGAAAACACTTGATAACCTCCTAGGAGCAGCTTTTCTTGCCACCAGACCTTTCTCCATCAATTAGGAATCTGATGCCGTAACTAAACACATTCTTTAAATTGTACCCATTTGTAGAGTGTTTTTTTGGTGTCTAATCCGCATATATATCAACATTGCCCTTGATTTTCTTGACGGTATATCTCTTAAATGTCAACATATACACGTGTGATTTAGTTTACGAAGATTTTTCAATGCCGAGAACCTCGATTAGAGAGTAAAAAAGGCGTAAGGTTCACAATCGTGTAAAATTAAAATGGGATATACCGGACTTGGATTCGAGTTACAGGAACAAGGGCCAAACCAACCACCCAAGAATGTAATCGTCGAGCGAAAACACTTGACAACCTCCTAGAAGTAGCTTTTTTTGCCACCAGACCTTTCTCCATCAATTAGGAATCTGATTCCGTCACTAAACACATTCCTTAAATTGTAGCCATTTGTTGAGTGTTTTTTTTTGTGTCTAATCCGCATATATATCACCATTGCCCTTGATTTTCTTGACGGTTTATCTCTTAAATGTCAACATATAAACGTGTGATTTAGTTTACGAAGATTTTTCAATGCCAAGAACCTCGATCAGACAGTAAAAAAGGCGTAAGGTTCACAAAGGTGTAAAATTAAAATGGGATATACCGGGCTAGGATTCGAGTTACACGAACAAGGGCCAAACCAACCACCCAAGTATGGTATCGTCGAGCGAAAACATTTGACAACCTCCTAGAAGCAGCTTTTCTTGGCACCAAACCTTTCTCCATCAATTAGGAATCTGATGCCGTCACTAAACACATTCCTTAAATTGTAGCCATTTGTTGAGTGTATTCTTTTTTGTGTCTAATCCGCATATATATCACCATTGCCCTTGATTTTCTTGACTGTATATCTCTTAAATGTCAACATACGCACGTGTGATTTAGTTTACGAAGATTTTTCAATGCCGAGAACCTCGATCAGAGAGTAAAAAAGGCATAAGGTTCACAGTGGTGTAAAATTAAAATGGGATATACCGGGCTAGGATTCGAGTTACAGGAACAAGGGCCAAACCAACCACCCAAGAATGGAATCATCGAGCGAAAACACTTGACAACCTCCTCGAAGCAGCTTTTCTAGCCACCAGACCTTTCACCATCAATTAGGAATCTGATGCCGTCACTAAACACATTCCTTAAATTGTAGCCATTTGTTGAGTGTTTTTTTTGTGTCTAAGCCGCATATATATCACCATTGCCCTTGATTTTCTTGACGGTATACCTCTTAAATGTCAACATATACACGTGTGATTTAGTTTACGAAGATTTTTCAATGCCGAGAACCTCGATCAGAGAGTAAAAAAGGCGTAAGGTTCACAATGGTGTAAAATTAAAATGAGATATATCGGGATAGGATTCGAGTTACAGGAACAAGGGCCAAACCAACCACCCAAGAATGGAATCGTCGAGCGAAAACACTTGACAACCTCCTAGAAGCAGCTTTTTTTGCCACCAGACCTTTCTCCATCAATTAGGAATCCGATTTCGTCTCTAAACGCATTCGTTAAATTGTAGCCATTTGTTGAGTGTTTTTTGGTGTCTAATCCGCATATGTATCACCATTGCCCTTGATTTTCTTGACTGTATATCTCTTAAATGTCAACATATACACGTGTGATTTAGTTTTCGAAGATTTTTCAATGCCGAGAACCTCGATCAGTGAGTAAAAAAGGCGTAAGGTTCACATTGGTGTAAAATTAAAATGGGATATACCGGGCTTGGATTCGAGTTACAGGAACAAAGGCCAAACCAACCACCCAAGAATGGATTCGTCGAGCGAAAACACTTGATAACCTCCTAGGAGCAGCTTTTCTTGCCACCAGACCTTTCTCCATCAATTAGGAATCTGATGCCGTAACTAAACACATTCTTTAAATTGTACCTATTTGTAGAGTGTTTTTTTGGTGTCTAATCCGCATATATATCAACATTGCCCTTGATTTTCTTGACGGTATATCTCTTAAATGTCAACATATACACGTGTGATTTAGTTTACGAAGATTTTTCAATGCCGAGAACCTCGATTAGAGAGTAAAAAAGGCGTAAGGTTCACAATCGTGTAAAATTAAAATGGGATATACCGGACTTGGATTCGAGTTACAGGAACAATGGCCAAACCAACCACCCAAGAATGTAATCGTCGAGCGAAAACACTTGACAACCTCCTAGAAGTAGCTTTTTTTGCCACCAGACCTTTCTCCATCAATTAGGAATCTGATTCCGTCACTAAACACATTCCTTAAATTGTAGCCATTTGTTGAGTGTTTTTTTTTTGTGTCTAATCCGCATATATATCACCATTGCCCTTGATTTTCTTGACGTTTTATCTCTTAAATGTCAACATATAAACGTGTGATTTAGTTTACGAAGATTTTTCAATGCCAAGAACCTCGATCAGACAGTAAAAAAGGCGTAAGGTTCACAAAGGTGTAAAATTAAAATGGGATATACCGGGCTAGGATTCGAGTTACACGAACAAGGGCCAAACCAACCACCCAAGTATGGTATCGTCGAGCGAAAACATTTGACAACCTCCTAGAAGCAGCTTTTCTTGGCACCAAACCTTTCTCCATCAATTAGGAATCTGATGCCGTCACTAAACACATTCCTTAAATTGTAGCCATTTGTTGAGTGTATTCTTTTTTGTGTCTAATCCGCATATATATCACCATTGCCCTTGATTTTCTTGACTGTATATCTCTTAAATGTCAACATACGCACGTGTGATTTAGTTTACGAAGATTTTTCAATGCCGAGAACCTCGATCAGAGAGTAAAAAAGGCATAAGGTTCACAGTGGTGTAAAATTAAAATGGGATATACCGGGCTAGGATTCGAGTTACAGGAACAAGGGCCAAACCAACCACCCAAGAATGGAATCATCGAGCGAAAACACTTGACAACCTCCTCGAAGCAGCTTTTCTAGCCACCAGACCTTTCACCATCAATTAGGAATCTGATGCCGTCACTAAACACATTCCTTAAATTGTAGCCATTTGTTGAGTGTTTTTTTTGTGTCTAAGCCGCATATATATCACCATTGCCCTTGATTTTCTTGACGGTATACCTCTTAAATGTCAACATATACACGTGTGATTTAGTTTACGAAGATTTTTCAATGCCAAGAACCTCGATCAGAGAGTAAAAAAGGCGTAAGGTTCACAATGGTGTAAAATTAAAATGAGATATATCGGGATAGGATTCGAGTTACAGGAACAAGGGCCAAACCAACCACCCAAGAATGGAATCGTCGAGCGAAAACACTTGACAACCTCCTAGAAGCAGCTTTTTTTGCCACCAGACCTTTCTCCATCAATTAGGAATCCGATGTCGTCTCTAAACGCATTCGTTAAATTGTAGCCATTTGTTGAGTGTTTTTTGGTGTCTAATCCGCATATGTATCACCATTGCCCTTGATTTTCTTGACTGTATATCTCTTAAATGTCAACATATACACGTGTGATTTAGTTTTCGAAGATTTTTCAATGCCGAGAACCTCGATCAGTGAGTAAAAAAGGCGTAAGGTTCACATTGGCGTAAAATTAAAATGGGATATACCGGGCTTGGATTCGAGTTACAGGAACAAAGGCCAAACCAACCACCCAAGAATGGATTCGTCGAGCGAAAACACTTGATAACCTCCTAGGAGCAGCTTTTCTTGCCACCAGACCTTTCTCCATCAATTAGGAATCTGATGCCGTAACTAAACACATTCTTTAAATTGTACCCATTTGTAGAGTGTTTTTTTGGTGTCTAATCCGCATATATATCAACATTGCCCTTGATTTTCTTGACGGTATATCTCTTAAATGTCAACATATACACGTGTGATTTAGTTTACGAAGATTTTTCAATGCCGAGAACCTCGATTAGAGAGTAAAAAAGGCGTAAGGTTCACAATCGTGTAAAATTAAAATGGGATATACCGGACTTGGATTCGAGTTACAGGAACAATGGCCAAACCAACCACCCAAGAATGTAATCGTCGAGCGAAAACACTTGACAACCTCCTAGAAGTAGCTTTTTTTGCCACCAGACCTTTCTCCATCAATTAGGAATCTGATTCCGTCACTAAACACATTCCTTAAATTGTAGCCATTTGTTGAGTGTTTTTTTTTGTGTCTAATCCGCATATATATCACCATTGCCCTTGATTTTCTTGACGTTTTATCTCTTAAATGTCAACATATAAACGTGTGATTTAGTTTACGAAGATTTTTCAATGCCGAGAACCTCGATCAGACAGTAAAAAAGGCGTAAGGTTCACAAAGGTGTAAAATTAAAATGGGATATACCGGGCTAGGATTCGAGTTACAGGAACAAGGGCCAAACCAACCACCCAAGTATGGTATCGTCGAGCGAAAACATTTGACAACCTCCTAGAAGCAGCTTTTCTTGGCACCAAACCTTTCTCCATCAATTAGCAATCTGATGCCATCACTAAACACATTCCTTAAATTGTAGCCATTTGTTGAGTGTATTTTTTTGGTGTCTAATCCGCATATATATCACTGTTATGGGTCATTTTCTGAGTATACATATCCTGAATAATATCCTGCTTATAATTGTTTATTTGTGACAAGGATATTGGACGGGGATATTGCTAACATCCTGGGCGATATCCTAAGCTTGAGTGAATTAAACACGTGCAGGTTAATGGCTGTAAGTTACTAACAGTCACCATGACTTCTTCTCCTCAAGACTCGGGCGTATTTGTTATGAGGAAGCCGTTGAACCCGAAAGACTTGGTCCTCAACGTTCGAGTGGGAATATTCGCTGAATCCCGGAAGTTTAGGATAGTTTGTTATATTATCTTTACTATAAATAGATGAGGGCGGATCAGTTTAAGACACATAATTTTTCACTTACACTCTCGAACATTTTTACTCTCTAGCTCACCGAAAACACCACACTTAAACACTTGTATTCAAATTACATTGTAACACATAGTTGATCCGCACCACATCCTGCACTGTATCCTAATATTTGAAGCAATAGATGAGCAAGGCAGTTGCGATTGTCAGCTCCCGAGGTTTTATGCCGGCGATCTAGATTGATCAAGGGCTTTCCTCGTACATCACGTGTCAACCTTTACTTTTTTGCTCATTGTTTGATCATTGATACAGCTCTATATCCCGGGCTGTATCCTGAAACTGTTTTCATATTTAATTTTGTTAACACATTTTTCACACATATTTCTAGCACACTACCTCACTTAACTAATTTGATCACTTAATTGCTTAGGTAATTTTTGACCAAAACAATTTGGCGCCCACCGTGGGGCAAGTGGTGCTACTTTTACTAAAAATCTTTGTAAAATCGTTAATCGGTTTTCTATTTTCAAAACTTTTTGCCACATTGTCTACAATGGCCTCAAGATCAAACATTAGCTCTTCCACTATGTCTGCTACAACCTCTGCTACCACTGGTTCGGTGCTTCCACCACCTCCTCCAAGGATGCCGTTTTCTTCACAATCTCAAGATGTTATCCCTACTCGGAGTGTCCAGGGATCTGCTCCCGTTTTAGCCTCTAATGATGAAATTTTGACTTTATTTGGAAGTGTGCAGGAACAAATGAGGCAGCAACAGGAGACTAACCAAATGCTGTTAAGAGAAATACAACTCTTAAAAGCTAGCTCGAGTAGACCCGCTGAAGAAACTATCACTCCTATACAGCCTAGGGCTTTGAACTTCAGTTCCGCAGTTTACACTGAGGATAATAGGGGGAATATCGTCCCAAGCCATTCTCAGAATCATACCCCTGAGATACCCTCTTCGGTCAGGATATCAACTGTGAGAAGTTCAGGATATGCTTCAGGATATGGCCAAAATCCTCAGAATGGTAACGTGTCAAATAATAATATTCTTGCTACTAACAACAATGGCTCTTTGCAGGATGCAGGTATGACGTCAACATTTACCAGGGAGCTCCAGAAATTGAAGGACATGATATCCAGTGTACCTGGAGTGGTCCAGCCAATTCCGGAAGTATCCCAAGACAGCCACAGGATATCTCGCTTTGCATATCCCATCTGTGATGCTGAAATCCCAAAAAGATTTTAGACTCCCAACATGAAGCCGTATGATGGGACTACGGATCCTGAAGAGCATATTGCCCAGTATAGGGAAATAATGGAGATTAACCCTATCCCTCCGGAGCTCAAGGAAGCATGCTTGTGCAAGGGATTTGGTTCTACTCTGACAGGATCAGCCTTAAAATGGCTGTTAAACGTTCCTCCTCACTCAATTACTTCGTTTGCACATTTGGTTAATTTATTTAACAGTCAATTTTCTTGTAGTTGGAGTTTCGAGAAACTAACCAGTGATCTTTACAGGATAACTCAAGGGCCTCAGGAATCCTTGAGGGATTATGTGAACAATTTCAGTCGAGAATCCTTGGATATCCCACATCTTGATGTTGCAACAGCTGTGGAAGCTTTTAAGATGGGATTGCAAAAGGATTCTCAGTTTTATCAGGATCTTGTAATGAATCCCTGCAGGAATCTCGACGAAGCTCGTAAAAGGGCTTTGAGATATATCCGTCTGTAAGATGACAAGAAGATGCAGGAGAGGATGAACTCTACCTCAACCTATGAATCAACTAACAGGAAATCGGAGACCTCGTATAAGCCATATCGCTCCAGGCCATATGGAAGAAATGATAACAAGAAAGTGAATGCTGTTGAAGACGAGGATCCTGAAGAATATCCTGACTTATCTGAATACTGCTTTTCTGTTAATATACCTGAATTAATGTATGCTATGCAGGGCTTAGGGGACAAAGCTAGGTGGCCTCGGAAGAACCAGCAGAAAGCTGACTGGAAGGATAAGTCCAAATGGTGCGCCTTCCACGAAGACTTCGGACATATGACCGAGGATTGCATTGCTTTAAGGAAAGAAATAAACTACATGTTAAGCAAGGGGTATCTTAAGGACTTGCTGGGAAAAAAGAAGAATAAAGGGCAGGATCCCGAGAAGGATCCTGAACGAGCAGCATCACCCCCAGCAGATGCCAAGATAATTAACTTTATTTCAGGAGGATCTGACATTTGTGGAACTTCGTATTCGGCGGCCAAGAGACATGCAAAGGAAGCTAAGAGCGAGAGGGGAGACAGACCAGTCAGGATGACTACCCTCACAGCTGATAAAGTGATCACTTTCGATAGTGATGACAGGGATACTGTTCAGGATCCTCACCATGATGCTTTAGTAATAACATTATATGTGGCTAACCATTTTGTACGCAGGATACTGGTAGACAACGGTAGTTCTGTCAATATAATTCAGCTGGAAACGTTGAAGAGGATGAATGTATCTCCGATGGATATCACTTCGAAGTCCACTGTGCTTGTTGGTTTCAGTGGAGAAGCTAGAAATACCATAGGGGAGATAAAGTTACCAGTATATGTTGAAGGGGTCAATTCAATACAACGTTTCTGTGTGATGGACTCCTTATCCTGCTATAACATCATACTGGGAAGACCATGGATTCACGACATGAAGGCTATGCCATCAACATATCACCAATGCATCAAGATCCCTACCCCTTGGGGAGTTATCAAGGTTGAAAGTGATCAGCAGGAAGAGAAAGAATGCTACTCATCCTCGATGAAATCCTCAACTAAGCCTAGTACAGCATAGCAATTAAAGATGCGGGCCCAGGATATCGTGGAGGATTCGGAGCAGGATGTGAAGAAAATCATCCTGGATCAGGATAATCCTGATATCTCGGTGCTCGTAGGAACCAATATCCCTCAGGATATTGAAGAATAGTTAACTAACTTTTTGAAATGCAGAATGTCAACGTTTGCATGGAAGCATGAGGATATGACAGGCATATCCAAAGACATTATCACTCACAAGCTTGGAATTGACAAATCATTCAAGCCTGTTCAACAAAAAAGAAGAAAATTTGCTCCTGAGCGGAATGCGATTATCCAAGAGGAAGTTGAAAGTTTGTTGAAGTCCAGGATGATCAGAGAAGTCAAGTTTCCAAGATGGCTAGCTAACGTAGTTGTGGTACAGAAGAAAAAGGGAAATGGAGAGTCTGTGTAGACTACACGGACTTGAACAAGGCTTGTCCTAAAACCCATTTCCTCTCCCTCATATCAATGCAATGGTGGATGCTACTGCTGGACATGAAATGTTAACGTTCATGGACGCATCCTCAGGATTTCAGCAGATTCAAATGGAACCTTCGGATCAGGAGGATATTGCTTTCATGACACCAACAGGTATATATTGCTATACTGCTATGCCTTTCGGTTTGTAAAATGCAGGTGCAACATACCAGAGATTGGTAAACATGATGTTTAAGGATAAGCTGGGGGACACCATGGAGGTATATATCGATGATATGGTGGTGAAATCTAAAAAGGCTGAGGATCACCTCCAGGATATCAAGGGAGCATTTGATATCCTGGATCGATACAACATGAAGCTGAATCCTGCTAAATGCCATTTTGGAGTGGGGGTAGGAAAGTTTCTTGGATATATGGTGACAAAAAGGGGAATAGAGGCAAGCCCGGAGCAGATTAAAGCTATCCTGGATATAAAATCACCCTTAAATATGAAGGACGTACAAAGGTTGACAGGCCGAGTAGCAGCTTTGAATAGATTTATTTCAAGATCCTCAGAAAAATGCAAGGAATTCTATGATATCCTCAAGAAGAATAAGAAATTTGAATGGGGAGCAAAGCATGAAGCAGCCTTGCAGGATTTGAAGCGATATCTCTCAACCGCACCTCTATTGATGAAGCCTGAAAATGGTGAACCACTATCCCTATACCTCGCTGTATCAGGGAATGCTGTAAGTGCCGTTCTTGTAAAAGACCATGAAGGTCAGCAATATCCTGTTTATAATGTTAGTAAAAGTTTGTTAGATGTTGAAACTAGGTATTCTCATTTTGAAAAATTGATATTAGCTCTAGTCATGGCATCGACAAAGCTTAGACATTATTTTGAGACACATAGGATCTATGTTAAAACAAATTATCCTGTCAGAAATGTGCTTAGGAAACCAGAGATGTCAGGCAGGATGGCCAAGTGGTCAGTAAAATTAAGTGCTTATGATTTAGTATATGAACCTAGAAATGCCATAAAGTCTCAGGCTTTAGCTGACTTTGTGGCTGATTTCAGTAGTGACATTCAGGACGAGGCAGACCTAGAAGTTCAGCAGTTAGTAGAATCTTCAGGATCCTGGACGTTGTATACTGATGGTGCATCCAATGTAAGAGGTGTAGGTTTAGGTATACTACTAAAATCGCCACAGGGGGACATATTACCCCAGGCCATTAGGTGTGAATTTCCTGCTACTAATAATGAGGCAGGATATGAAGCTTTAATTGCAGGATTAGAATTGGCTAAGAGCATGAGTATCAAGAATTTGCGAGTATATGTTGATTCCTTGTTAATTACTAACCATTTTAATGGATCCTATGCAGTTAAGGGTGAGAAATTAATCGAATACCTCGATATTCTCAAAAAATTAGCAGGATATTTCGATGTTTTTACACTTGAACAGGTACCAAGGGAGGATAATGCTGAAGCGGAATATCCTGAACAGGATCCTAAATCCTGGACGGCTCCAATTGTGAGATATCTCAAGGAAGGATACATCCCCGAAAATGAAAATCCTAGGGCATTTAGGATGAAGGTATCACGATTCACTATTATAAATAATGTTTTATACAAGAAATCTCTTGCAGGACCGTATTTAAGGTGCTTGGAGGATCCTGAAGCCAAAGAAGTACTTCAGGATATACATGAAGGGGATTGTGGTAACCATACTGGGGGCAGGTCATTATTCACAAAAGTATTAAGGACAGGATATTATTGACCAACAATGAGAAAAGATGCCGCAGAATATGCCCGAAGATGTGACGCGTGTCAAAGACATAGTAACATATTGCATCAGCCTACTGAACCATTATATCCTATTGTTTCCCCTTGGCCGTTTATGAAGTGGGGTATGGATATAGTGGGAAAGCTTCCAAAGGCTCCAGTATATAGTTCGCGGCCCTTCCTAGGCATGTGTGCGAAGATTGTCATAATATCGCGGCCTACCCTTGGCGTGTGTGCGAAGATCGTTTAAATTAGTATAACCAGTCTAGTCAGTTCATATCAATAACCCTCCCTCACCCGGGGACCATATATCTAAGTTCCATAAGCTGAACGAATAAATAATCCAACCCATTCCCACCCTGGGAATCCCATGCCTTGGCTGTGTGAACTCACCTTGGTTTGCTCGGTATGCTAGGTTATGTGCTCGCAAATAAGTCAATCACGTCCTAGAGTATGCATGTATGTGAAATCAGTTTGT